>JZLH01S0206051.1:5993-17821 GCA_001188425.1 Eucidaris tribuloides
GTGTGTGTGTGTGTGTGTGTGTGTGTGTGTGTGTGTGTGTGTGTGCGTGTGTGTGTGTGTGTGTGTGCGTGATTGTGTGTATGTGCTTGAGTGTGTGTGTGTGTTTGTGTGTGTGTGCGCGCGTGTTTGTGTGTATGTGCTTGCTTGAGTGTGTGTGTGTGGTGTGTGTGTGTGTGTATGTGTGTGTGTGTGTGTATGTGTGTGTGTGTGTGTTTGTTTGTGTGTGTGTGCGCGTGTTTGTGTGTATGTGCTTGAGTGTGTGTCTGTGTGTGTCTGTGTGTGGTGTGTGTGTGTGTGTGTATGCGTGTGTGTGTTGTGTGTGTTATCACTTAATCTCCTTTGCCTACGTCTTCTTTCATGCCAGTTTTGAGGGTCGCCCTTTTTTAGTTTTCTTGTCTTCCGTTCTAGACAAATTGCCCATCCATCGCCACTTCATTTCCTTCATTTTCCCTATTTTATTTTTGACGTTACATTTTGTCGTACGTTGACATGTTCTACTTTGTCGCATATATTCAGATTAAACTTTCTCATTCCCATCCCTCTTTTTGTTCTCAATTTCAGATCCATTTCTTTAGTGTTAAGCAGATTTCAGCTCCATATGTCAATATTGTTAATATCAAATAATCATTATCCATCTCCCCAAAATATAAGTATATCTTTGTAAGTTAGCAATTCCTTGATTCCCTCTTATAACGAAGATGGTATATCCTTATAATAGCTTCATCCTTTATTTTTTTACCGAGACCTCACAAGCTGTACTTCTTACACGTAAAAAAACAATGCTTAACAAAAGAGTCTGTAAGGCAGACTGTCAACTATTTTGCTCTCATTCTTATAACCAAATGGTTGGCACAAAACTCTGATCCCCTTCAGAGTAAAATCCTCTTCTTTCACTGCACTGGTTTTAATGCTCAAGACCTAACTGAAGATCCCCTTCAAATTTCAAAGAGAGTGTAATTAGGACCCTTATCACAGTCTCATACATCGCGCTTGATTTCCTGAGGTTCTTACGTTGGAGACAACCCTTCGCTATCCCGTCTTCCAGGAGGATACCCTAAGCAAATTAAGCTTCATCTTCATCATTAGCATCAACACATCATTACCATAATATGTTGTTACTTTATCCCTCCGTCTTCTCTTTTGACTTACAATCATTTCATCTCCTGGTTGTTATTCTTTCAGTTTCTTAGTTTATCAATCTCTTTGTTTTGTGATCTAGATAAATGCTCTGCCCATCGATACGTTATTTTTTGGATTTTGTATATGACATCTATGATATCTTCTTCTCGTAAGTCCGTATGCTTTGCCTTGCCTTGCCTTGCCTTGCCTTCAGCCTATTTCGCTCCACTGCAGAAGGAAGGCCTCTTCACCAATTCGCCATTTCACCCTATCTTGCACGGTCCTTTGCCAAGCAATGCCACAGTGTGCTGTTAAGTCATCCCTCCATCTCCTATTCTGTCTCCCCCTTCTTCTTGTGTAGTTTCTTGGTGTCCAATCTGTTACTATGTTTGTCCACCTGTTGTCACACCTCCTGGCTAGGTGTCCTGCCCACCTCCATTTCTTTACTTTGTCTTAAAGATTTAGATTAAGTGTTTTCATTTTCATAGCTCTCCGTATTGTTCTCAATTTCCGTTCAATTTATTTAATTGCTGGCCAAGTTTCAGCACTATATTCAAATTTTGTTTATACTAACTAACCAATGACACTCTTCGCTAAAATAATAGTATTTCATTGTAAGTTAGCAATTCCTTGTATACCAGGTAGCTAATACATACTTAAATATGTCTTTGAAATGTACATTTCGAGAACTCACAAGCCCACGCCCCAAACTTTTAACAATGATTAAATAAAGTTAACAAAAGAGTCCCATGGCGGACCGTAGCGCTTAGTGCTTTGCTGTCATTTGTAACACCAAAATGGTTAGGATATTTTGGCCCCTTTCCGTCTGAAACTTTGTTACACATACGCGTTGACAGATGCGTAGCGTGGCGACAGCATACCACTATCCTGGCAAGTTAGAACCGAATCCCCGGTCAGATTATAGCCAACATCACATTCAAAAGCACACGACGTGTTGTAGGGGACATCCATTCCTTCAAAACACATCTGGTCTGGTGTCAGACTTAGATTGGGTGGCAACGAGCGAGGGACCAAACACGTGACGGCTGTGAATTTAAATAAAATAATTAAACTACGAATCAGGAAAATTACTAAATACAGAATACGGCAAATGGGGAAGAAGTTTAACTGGATAACGCAAAAAACTCTGCAGACAGAACTGTCTTTGTAATACCAACTGACAAAGTTTGGTTATGTACCACTGTATCTTTACGAATGTGCCCAGCCATCCTGGTTTGTTAAAACTTCCAAGTTAATAAATTTCGGGGTCAAGAAGGTTAAATACATCTCGACCCCTTGGCTACGGAAACGGGATGGCAATGAATTGGGTGGCAATGAGCTAGGTATCAAACAAGTCACGACTGCATAAAGTAAAATCAATAAATGAAATATGAAAATAAAACAAATATTCAAAAGGGAGAGTAACAACTGTAGATAAAGATTCCGAGATTAATTCATGGATATTATCAAAATATCTTTAAGCTCTATCAAGATTATCTTTAACAAAAAAATACAAAACGTTGATCCCCTTCACACTCCAATGACTTCATTGCACTTGTCCTAGTGCTCAAGCCACTGACTGAAGGTCCCCTGAAATTCCCACTAAGAGAATGTAATCAGGACCTTTGTCACATTCTCCTGTATGTCATTATTGCCTTAGAAAAAACAGGCTTTCCTTATGGTTCTTCACCTTGGGGAACAACCAAAAGTGTTTTGATGCTTTGGGGCATAATGTAAAGGGGCAATATCCTTACTGGTGCCACGCTCAACAAGGATATAACAAGAATAGTCCGCACTCCTGTCTTCCAGGAGAATGCCTTAAGCAAAGTTTCATCATTACTATTATCATCATCATCATCGTCGTCGTCAGGCTGTATTCAATCATTGGTGGATGAAACTCTCTTTAATCAATTTCCATTCATTTCAGCCTGTCGTTGCTTGATTCTGTGTTTTTGTGATTGTATATATAATTTCATCTCTCCGTCTTCTCCTTTGCCTATACCTCTTCAATCTTCTCTTGCTGGTTTTCAGGTTGCCATTCTGTAAGTTTCTTAGTCAATTTGTTGATCTATGCTGCACATAAACGCCCTGACCTTGCTACTTAATTTCCTTAAATTCCCCTATATTTTCTTTAGTTTTTCGCTATAACCCTAACCGGTCTCATTTTCATAGCTTCTATGTTGTTTTGAATGTCAGAATGTCAGAACTTTAGCTCCATGTGTCAATGTTCTTAAAATCAACTGATCAATATCGATTTTAAAAGGAATTACTTTTTCATTGATCAAACTCCCAGTATACAGCAAAGGTTCTACATCCCAAATTATTTCAATGAAAGCTACATGTTTCACTTTTTTCAAAAACTCGAAAACCGGCGCTGCCCAACTTTTTACAGTGACAAACTAAAGTTAACAAAGAGTCGATCAGCGGACTGTCGTCCAGTGTCGATATAGTGCTTTCCTGTCATTTTAACAACCAAAACAGTTCAATATTTTGGACCCCTTGCGTCTGAAACTTTATTACACATACCTTGACAATTGGGTAACGGTGCTGACAGCATACCACTGTCTTGACAAGTGAGAACTGCGTTACCCGTCAGATTATAGCCAACATCACATTCAAAAGCACACGACGTGTTGTAGGGGACAACTCCTTCCACACAAATCTGATCTGGTGTCAAGTTTAGATTGGGTGGTAATGAGCTAGGTACCAAACAGGTCACGACTGCATAATATTAATCAATAAAAAGTGAAAATAAAGGAATTATTTTAAAGTGAAAGTAACCACTGCAAATACAGAATAAGAGATATATTCATGGATTTTATTAACTCAATGCAAATACTCATTTACGACGTTTTGAGGATTTCTTCCGAAAAGACACTAATTTGTTTATTTTCTCTCAAGTACACAACTCTCCTTCCTATCGGAGTAGAATACCCTACTTCATTGTATTGGAGATAATGCCCTAGTCCCTAACTGACGGTCCCCTTCAATCTCCAAAGACAATGTAATTAGGACTCTTGTCACAGCCTAAAACATGTGCCTGATGTCCTGAGGTTCTTTACCTTTGGCAACAACCCTTCGCAATCCCGTCTTCTGGGAGCGTATACTAAGCAAATTAAGATTTGTCACCTTCATCATTATAACCATTATCACAATTATCATCCTAATCACCATCACCATTGCCATCATAATCAACATCACCATTATCATCATCAGGCTTTTTTTTTATTGGTCTTCAGCAATCAATTTCCATTCATTCCGTACAGCCCGTATGTGTCCATGATGTTGTGTTTGCATAAGTACGTTATTATTTTATCCCTCGATGTTCTCCTTTGCCTTGCTTTTCTTTCAGTTTCTTACTTCATTTTGGTGTCTTGTTAAATAAGTAAGTGTTTTGCCCTGTTGCCCATCGCCACATTATTTATTGGATTTTGCCTACGATATCTTTGACTTTTTTCACGTACGTCGGTATGCTTTCCTTTGTCTCATAAATTCAGATTAAGGCATCTCACTTCCATAGCTCTCTCTGTGTTGTTCTCAAAGTCAGTTCATTACAATAGCTCCACATGTCACTCTTGTTAAAATGAACTGTTCTATGTCATTCTTCTAAAACAAGATATTATCTTGTAAGTCATTAATTCTTTGTAGATAACAAGGCTTGTACATTCTCAATGAAAGCTATATGTTTCACTTTTTTGTCGAGAACTTGCAACCAGGCACCCCGAACTTCTTACGGTAAAAAAAAACAATAGTTTGGAAAAGAGTCCATCGGCGGATCATCCTCTGATGACAGTAGGACCTATATGTAGTGTTTTTCTGTCATTTTTACAACCAAGATGGTAGGGACATTTAGGCCCCCTTGCGTCAAGTTAACAAAAAAATCCATAGGTGGACCGTCCTCCAGTTGGACTGTAGGACGAGGCCATTTATCGTGATTTTCCGTAGTCCCATCAGTGGTATTTTACAACTCCCTAATGATGATTATTTAAATATGACTAAACCCGTAAATCGGGTTTGTTCTCGTAATACCATGTGCGCGTTTTTGAGAAAATTAATTAATTATGACGGCTATTTATAATGTCGTGACCAAGTACGTTTTAGCAGTGTACAAACTACCGGGGACTTTCACCGTGTGCAAATGTAACTTACGTGGCTGAAATGTCACTCCGTCATATCCTCATTCGCAAACTTGGGAGTGCTTGACAACCTATGCACTCACAATGCTTTTGTGAAACCGCAGAGACAATAATTTTCCGGCGCAACTCAATTACCATCATAATCACCATAATCACCATCATCATCAGGCTTTCTTCAATTATTGGTCTACTTCAATCAATTTTCATTCATTTCTGTACCGCCCGCTTATGTCCATGATGCTGTTTTGTATATTGTAATTTTATCCCACCATCTTCTAGTTTGTCTTTTGTTCTAGATAAATGCCTTGCTCTGTTGCCCATCGCCACATCATTTTTTTTTCGATTTGGCTATGATACCTTTTATTTTTTTCACGTACATCAGTATGCTTTACAATGTCGCATAAAGTCAGATTAACGATTCTCATTTCCATAGCTCTCTCTGCTGTTCTCAAAGTCAGTTCATTACAATAGTTGTTGTCAAGATTTCAGCTCGACATGTTACTCTTGATAAAATGAACTGATCAATGTTCTTCTAAAAAATATTAAAATATTACCTTGTATGTCATCAATTTCTTGTAAATAACAAAGCTTTACTACAATGAAAGCTACATGTTTCAGTTTTTTTCCAGAACTCGCAAGCTGGCGCCGCCGAACTTCTTACATTAAAGACTAAAGTTAACAAAAGAGTCCATCGGCGAATCGTCCTTCAATGATAATAGGGCCTCGGGTTTTGTTGTCATTTTTACAACAAAATGGATATTTACATTTCGCCTCCAGTGCGTCTGAAACTTTGTTTCACATACCTTGGCAAATGGGTAACGGTGCCGACAGCGCACCACTGTCTTCACAAGTCAGAACTGCGTTACCCGTCAGATTATAGCCAACATCACATTCAAAAGCACACGACGTGTTATAGGGGACAACTCCTTCCACACAAATCTCATCTGGTGTCAAGTTCAGATTAGGTGGTAATGAGCGAGGTACCAAACAGGTCACGACTGCGTAAAATAAATCAATAAAAAGTGAAGAAAAGGAATATTTTAAACTGGAAATAACGACTGCAGATAAAGAATAAGAGATACACATTCATGTACCTTTTTACCTCAATACAATGCTCATTTAAGATGTTTTGTGATTTTCTTTCGGAAAGGCATGAAATATTTATTTTCTGAAGTTCAAAACTCTTCCCTTCATAGTAGGATACTCCGCCTTCATCGTACTGGTTTTAATGCTTAATCCCGTAACTGAAGGTGAATTGGAAGTCAACGATAATGTACTCAGGACCCCTTTCACAACCTCATACATGTGCGTGATGTCCTGAGGTTCTTTACCTGAGAGAACAGCCCTTTAAATCCCATCTTCCAAGAAGATGCCCTAGGCAAATTAAGCTTCGTCATCTTCATCATAATCACCATCATTACGATCATTACCATAAACTTCATCAACATCATCAGGCTTTCGTCAATCGTTGGACTTATTCAATTTATTTCCAATTCTGTACAGCCCACTTATGTGATGATTTTGTGTTTCCATAGTTATATTGTTATTTATCCCTCCTATTTTCTCCTTTACTTGATATTCTTTGATTTTCTTACTTCATCTGCTGTCTTATATTATAAGTAAGTGCCTTGTCCTGTTGCTCATCGTCACATAATTTCTTGGATTTTGTCTAATTATCTTTGACTCTTCTCACCTACATCGTTACGCTTTACCTTATTGCATGAAGAGAGAAAAATAATTCTTATTTTTTAGTTCTCTGTGAGAGATTTCCTTGTAAGTCAAAAAGCTTGTACATCATCAAGTACTTCAAGGAGAGCTACATGTCTCAGTTTTTTCTTTCCAGAACTCGCAAGCTGGCGCCGCCAAACTTCTTACATTAGACAAGGCAATTGCAAGATTGTGTCTCGCCCACCCGTGACTAAATAACGAAAAGGTTACTTTCCCAAAGTACATCCCTACACCACGTTTGACCTCAAATGACCTTTGATTTCATCATGTGACCTCTGACAGCACCACAACATGTTGGTCCCCTCAGTGCATCTACCACCCAAGTTTGGTCACCATTGGACCAAATGGTTGCCAAGTTATGTCTCACGAAAAAGTCTTGCACGTAAACTTTAACGTTGACCTCAAATGACCTTTGACCTCACCATGTGACCTCCGACCGCACCACAACATGATGGTACCCCTAGTGCATCTACTACCCAATTTGGTCACCATTGGACCAATGGTTGCTGAGTTATGTGTCACAAGAGAGTCTTGCACATAAACTTTAACATTGACCTCAAATGACATTTGACCTCCCCATGTGACCTCCGACCGCACCACAACATGATGGTACCCCTAGTGCATCTACTAACCAAGTTTTGTCACCATTGGACCAATAGTTGCTAAGTTATGTGTCACAAGAGAGTCTTGCACGTAAACTTTAACATTGACCCCAAATGACCTTTGACCTCACCATGTGACGTCCGACCGCACCACAACATGATGGTACCCCTAGTGCATCTACCACCCAAGTTTGGTCACCATTGGACCAATGGTTACTAAGTTATGTGTCACGAGAGAGTCCTGCACGTAAACTTGTAACATTTGTGACGGACGACGGACGACAGACGGACGGACGCCATTTAGATCCCTTAGTCTCGCCTTCACCTCCGTTGGGCGAAACAAAAATAAGTTAACAAAATAGTTCATCCGCGGACTATCCTCTAATGACAATAGGCCCTAGTGTTTTGCTGTCATTTTTAGAACCAAAATGGTTGGAACATTTTGCCTCCCGTGGATCTGAAACTTTGTGTCACATACCTTGACAAATAGGTAACGGTGCCGACAGCATACCACTATCTTCACAAGTGAGAACTGCGTTACCCGTCAGATTATAACCAACATCACATTCAAAAGCACACGACGTGTTGTAGAGGACAACTCCTTCCACACAAATCTCATCTGGTGTCAAGTTCAGATTGGGTGGTAATGAGCTAGGTACCAAACAGGTCACGACTGCGTAAAATAAATCAATAAAAAGTGAAAAAAAAAGGAATATTTTAAACTGGAAATTACGAATGCAAATAAACAATAAGAGATACACATTCATGTAAATTTTACCTCAATACAATGCTCATTTAAGACGTTTTGTGATTTTCTTCCGGAAAGGCATTAAATATTTATTTTTCTGAAGTTCAAAACTCTTCCCTTCATAGTAGGTTACTCCGCCTTCATTGCACTGGTTTTAATGCTTAATCCCGTAACTGAAGGTGCATTGGAAGTCAAATATAATGTACTCTGGACCCCTTTCACAGCCTCATACATGTGCTTGATGTCCTGAGGTTCTTTACAACTACAATTACAATATAATTATTTTCATAGCGCTATACACGTACTTGTCTCATAGCGCTTAAACAAATCATTTCAGTGCAAACCAATAACACAACAAATCAAAAGAATTAAAAAGCAAATCATTACAATACAAAAAACGATAGCATTAAATACAGGGAAACTACAGCTTCATTATTATTATTATTATTATTAATTCTTCTTCTTCTTCTTCTTCTTCTTCTTCTTCTTCTTCTTCTTCTTCTTCTTCTTCTTCTTCTTCTTGGTTTCTTTACCTTAGAGAACAACCCATGGCAATCCCGTCTTCCAGGAGGATACCCTTAGCAAATTAAGCTTCGTCATCTTCATCATTATCACCATTATCAAATCATTACTATCATCTTCATCAACAAAATCACCAGGCTTTCTTCAGTTATTCGTCTTCTTTCATCAATTTCCATTCATTTCTGTACAGCCCGCTTATATCCATGATATTAAGTTTACATAGGAATGTTTGTTAATCATTCCATCTTCTCCTTTGCCTTGCTATTTGTTGAGCTTCTTATTTCTAATGTTGCCATGTGTTCTTGATAAATACCCTGCGTATCGCCAATTCATTTCCTAGTTCTTTTTTAATGATGACACTTTAGTTTTGCCAAAAGTCGGTATACTTTACTTTGTCACTTAGAGTCAGATTATTTCCATTTGTTGTTCTCAATGTCAGTTGCATTTCTTTAGTTGTTCCCCAGATTTTAGCTTATGTCTATGCTATTAAAATCAACTGATCAATGTCATTCTGCTCCAAAACAGATTACAGTACATTGTACAAAGCTTGTACATCCTCAAGTACTTCAAGGAAAGCTACATACTTCTGTTTTTTTTTCAAGAACTGGCACGCCCACGCGTCCAGCCAAACTTCTTACAGTGAAAAATCAAGTTAACAAAAGAATCCATTGGTGGACCGTCCTCCACTTGGACTGTAGGACAAGGCCATTTATCATGATTTTCCGTAGTCCCATCAGTGGTATTTCACAAATCCCTAATGATGATTATTTAAATAATTATTACTAAACCCGTAAATCGGGTTTGTTCTCGTAATTCAATGTGCGCGTTTTTTGAGAAAATTTATTAACTATGACGGCTATTTATAATGTCCTGACCAAGTACGTTTCAGCAGTGTACAAACTACAGGGGACTTTCACCGTGTGAAAATGTAAATTACGTGGCTGGAATGTCACTCCGTCATATCCTCATTCGCAAACTTGGGAGTGCTTGACAACCTATGCAGTCACAATGCTTTTGTGAAACCGCAGATGTTTGAAAACTGAAGAGGAACTTTGGTGAGGAATTTGAGTGCAGCCATTCTATAAATAATGGAGAACTACGTAAATGTTTTTTTGTTAGGTTCATTCAAAAGAATATCTTCTCCACTGCATTCCAATGCGCATTAACGTTAGTGGCGTAGGAGACGGGGGGCAGGGGGCAGAGTGCCCCCAACGATTTCAGCGGGAAAATCCACCAAACCAGCGGGAAAATGAAATGGAAGCAACTCCCCCCACCCCCCCCCCCACCCCGCCTGAGCGACTTTTGGGTGGCTGGGCTGACCGGGCAAAATTGTGGACCTCGGTTTTGGAATGATTTTTTTTTTCACTACTTTTTATCGTAGTTTGGTATGCCTTATAATAATGCTATTGTGAGATTAAGTTGTCTAATTCACATAGCTCTCTGTGTTGTTTTCATTTTCAGTACCATTTCTGTAGTTGTTGTCAATGTTTCAGCTCCATATGTCACTCTTGTTAATATGAACCGTTCAATGTGCTTTATCTAACAAAAAAGATTACCTTGTAAGTCATTAGTTTCTTGGAAATAACAAAGCTTGTACATCCTCAAGTTTTTTTATGATAGCTTCACGAGAACTCTCAAGCTGGCGCCGTCGAACTTCTTACATTTAAAAACTAAAGTAAATGAAAAGAAAGTCCATCAGCGGAAGATTCTCTAATAACAATAAGCCTAGTGTTTTGCTGTCATTTTTTTACAACCAGAATGGTTGGGACATTTTGCCTCCCCTATGTCTCAAACTTTGTTACACTTACCTTGACAAATGGGTAACGGTGCCGAAAGCATGCCACTATCTTCACAAGTTAGAACTGCGTTACCCGTCAGATTATAACCAACATCACATTCAAAAGCACATGACGTGTTGTAGGGGACAACTCCTTCCACACAAATCTCATCTGGTGTTAAGTTTAGATTGGGTGGTAATGAGCTAGGTACCAAACAGGTCACGACTGCATAAAATAATCAATAAAAAGTGGAATAAAAGGAAATATTCTGAAGTCAAAATAACAACTGCATGTGACGAACAAGAGATACCTTCATGGATTTTTTAACCCAATACAATGCTCATTTACGACGTTTTGAGATATTCTTCCGAAAAGAGACTAGTTTCGTTATTTTCCTAAAGTACAAAACACCGCTTCCCCTTCAGAGTAGGATCGTCTGATTTCATTGCACCGGTTTTTATGCCAAAGGCCCTTGCTGGAGAGGTCCCTTGGAAGGAAGCTCTTCGAATTTCATTTTATTTATTTCATTTATTGTTTCTGCATGGCAAAATAATACAGTAATATAATATGATATAAACAATAATGGTCATGGCAAACTCTGCGCATGACGAAAGCAAATATTACTTTAAGAAATACAAATACAAATATAAATCATAACCATGCAAGAGGACTCCCAATAAGCAAGCTTAAGGATTTGGGGCCTCTTATTACACATAATACAAGAAACAAAAAACTAAATTACACGACAAATTCATACACTACGATGTATCCTTGTGATGCAAAGAAAAAGGGATAGCGGGAACAGCAGCAGAACACAAGAGAAGAACATGGGACACAAGAAAGGAAAGCGAATGAATTAAAGAAAGGTCCTCGTACAATGGTACTCTACGGTGATACAATGACAAAATACATGAATATTCACGAAATTATAAGGGAGAGCAAAGCAACAGGCAATCTAAATTCTATGGCAAGTATAGTGGCTCGGGAATAAAGGAAGGAAGTTGGCGTTACAATAGACGGAATTTTCAAGGGAATATGTAGGTTAATCATTTATATCGGGCAAATATCATATCTTTAACAGATGTTTTAAAAGAAGCTACTGAACTAATACCACGAATTTCAAAAGGACAAAGAATTCCATACGTCTGGGCCGGAGTGTCGAATAGATTTGTGTGCTAAGAGGGTTCGAGGATTA
>JZLH01S0206069.1:806-13519 GCA_001188425.1 Eucidaris tribuloides
CACACACACACACACACACACACACACACACACACACACACACACACACACACACACATTATGACTGTGAAAAAATTTAGATTATAGATTCATAAATTTCGAATATACGACACATCAGAATGCTGGAAATGCAACAATGAAACGACGAACAGTTTATTGATGACTTGGGATATTTCGTATTACATCGCCTACCACTTTGAGTCACTGCTTTCAGTTAATTCGAAGTGAGCGAGCAAATGTGGAATGCAAGAAATGGAACGGAGAATAATTCTTCTTAATAAAGGATTTATTTGTTTTTCGTTCATTTATTCATTTGTTTGTTTGTTTGTTTGTTTGTTTGTTTCATGACAAAGTGGAATTTACCGATGACTGCGGATGTATATTTCTCAGCTACAGAGGGCAGCATTTCATAAAGACAGCGCGAACAATAATGTGTAGATAATGATCAATGTTGTCTGATTGCTGCAAATGTGATAAGTTAGACTTAAATTCTGAACCGGGTCAGAACTCGAATCTGACGCTCGTAACATTTATTTGACTGGTGACTTGACTTGCGATGCAGAAATTTTATCGGACTCAAAATGATAATGTTGACTTGGGATTCGAAATGATAAAATATAGTTTTGATTGATTGATTTGATTTGAATTTATTTTTTCCACTTTTGCATCAAGAAATTCATGTAAAACAATACATACATGAACAAATTCATACACATTGACATTATCATAGCAATACATTAATTTCATTTTTCACATTGTTCATTATTAACAGACATATATAATAATTCATATTTAAAGTAATTATCATAAGGAGTGGGCTACAAATGGGTGATTTTTGGTTTCGCTTAGGTCACAGTTTTTTGGTGTTCGATTTACTCTATCTCAACATGAAATGACAATATTTTTGGTCTCGGGTCCAACAAAAAAGTGTGCAGGGCAAAAATCCAAAATGGCCGCCCATTTTCCTGAAAGTCACATTTTTTGCAATAACCATTTTAAAGAAAATCGGTCGAAAAACGCGAAATTGCTGGCCAAAGACTTGATTTTGAGAGACATGGTCAAAAAATACTAAGTCATCGTTGGACAAATTTGGGAAAAAACGCAACATTTTACGTAAAAGTGCTAGTTATACAATTCTGGTGTATATTTATATGTTTTTCAGCCTAATAAATCCATTGGCACTGTGAAACTTCCTTTAAGTATTCAAGTACTGAAAATGGGTGATAGTATCCAACGCTTGTTGCACATTTAGACACTATGCATTGACTGTATTGTGCCAAATAACATTATCTTGGGATCTTACCTAATACATATAATTAAATGTTCTTGACAATCATTATGTCATTGAAACTCTGTTTCAGACATTTTACTTATTTGCCTGCAACCATTGCCATAAAGTTTCCAAGTTAATAGTCCTAAATATTGTCAATGATGTTTATCACACACACCTCTAAGCTCTATGTTAAGTATACATGTAGAAAAATTACATGTAGGCCTACGCGAGATTTACACATAATCGCACTGCTTGTTTGTCGAAGTATAAGTCTATTTATATAGATTCATGACAATGATGGATTTACTTTTAGCAAGGATGCAAGCATTACTAATGCTGCAAGCAGCAAAATTGTTTTCATGATGTTAAATTTTCATGTACATGCATGTAAATTTTAGAATTTTAACCAATATCTAGTACATGTATATGTACGGTGTATGTACAGTAGTAATGCTAAAATATCTATTTTACTTCAAGTTTTTGTTATTACTTCTTCAATACTTGGAGCAATCGTCTGTGCCAATTGATCTATCAAGTTGAAAAAAAAATAGACACCAGAATTGTATAATTAGCCCTTTAAAGTCAAAAGTTCCTTCTTTTCCCAAATTTGTCCAACGATGACTCAGCATTTTTTCACCATGTCCTTCAAAATTAAGTTTTTTCGCGTTTTTCGCCCGATTTTCTTTAAAATGGTGTCATATTGATCAGGACAACGAGCTGCTTCCACTGAAATATGTCAATGTTGCTTTTGAAGCATTATCGATTTACAGCCTACCCCGAGTCAAATATGCTTATTTCGGGAGGGAAAATGGGGCAAATTTGGTCAAAAATGGTACTACGTCAACCTCCCCTTATCTGTGGTTCTTCATGTATTCATAAATAGATTGTATGACCCCTAAAACATAGGTAAAGACACCAAAATCATGTAAAACGACCTTAAAACGATGAAGTTATGGCAAAAAATGTGATTTTCAGGCAAACGGGCGGCCATTTTGGATTTTTGCCCTGCACACTTTTTTGTTGGACCCGAGGCCAGAGATAGGGCAAATGGAACACACACAAAAACTGTGACCTAAGTAAAATACAAAAAAAAAGTCATTTTCACCTCTGTATAGCCCACTCCTATTATCATTAACATAACAAAAGTGGTGGAACCTATAGGTCCCATTAAATGCGCATAATTGTGGTAAACGTGGCCTGGAATATCACATTAAGACAGACAGGACGAAACACAAAGGGAACAAGACGATACATTACAAAATGACGGTAAAAGAAAAAGGAAGAAGAAGAAGGTGAAGGAGTGAGCAGGTTATTCTCAAGTTCAAGAACATCAGTATATTGTGAAAAGAATAGAACAAATATGACAGGTGATAGTTTTATCTTAAAAAAAAGCACTTTCTATAATTTAGGAGATTATTCGGTGTTTGTGTATTTGTCCAATAGGATCTTCTTCAATTTATGTTTGAAAGTAGAAAGACTCAGTGTTTTTATGCTATCGTCCAGTAAATTCCAAAACTAGTTCATCTACACCTGTCAATATAATGAATAAAACACAATTTAAAACAACTGGTATGAATAAAATGAGACTTTTGTGGAATGTGATTTAACTGTCCACTCAATATCAAGGCATATCTACCGGGAAAAGGTAAAATATCTAAAACGACAGTGATAGGGTCCATGAGTTATTTTCCTAGAGCTTGGGATCGCGTGTTATTTTGATTCCTCAAACTATATCTAAATGTCGTCTGACATGATAATGAAAACCGTATTAGAAACCACTGTTTTTATTAAAAAACAAAACAAAACTTGCTAACGTAAATTGCATTCATACTAGTAATGTAAGAAAATAAATCTTTCATCAGGCCTTAGTTTAAATCAAAATTACACTTCTTACAAGAAAGTCAAATCGATTATAATAATTAGGTTTTAAGTTTTATTAGATAGGCCTAAATAATTCAAATTAAAGGCATATTTCATTTTGATTGTATTGTATTCTGATTGCATTGAATTATTACTGATCACAATCTGATCACAATCTGATCACAATATAGTATACGGTAAAATATGACCTTATACTGACGTAAAATCCCACACTGACACTCTGACAGGCATTTTCTCTTTGAAGGAAAAAAATGTTATGTTAGGCCTATATTTTCGTGTAAAAGGATAACGCAAGACGTATTGCTTTACCGACTCGGAAAGGAGATGGCGCTCTGCCAGCTGCTCCGCTACTTCATGTTGGGTCACTTTAGTTACGCACAATATTTTAATAGAGATAATGTAATTCTATGCAATATTTTTACTCCGTCGTGTCAAAGAGACCGATAATTAGGTAGTTTGATAGTTTGGAAGGAGTTTATGTTAAAATGATTCTGGGACTGATGTTCATCAAAGGTTCTATGTTAAAGTTACGTGTAGTCTTTCCCCAGTCAATGTGTTTTGCATGTGGGTATGTATGACTCAGAGTTATATGTTATGTATAGTGTTATACAGTGTGTCTCAAAAAACATGGTCCAATCAGGAGAAAAATATTTAAGGTATGTAATTTTCTGAAAAGGTACGTTGTGTATTTGGTATCATATTAAAGCAGAATAATTTTCTTTCTGATAAATCTAATCCCATTCAATTTGCTTTGGTAAGTCAAAAGTTATGATTACTTTTGTGCAGTCAGGCAAAATCACGTTTTTCCTACTTTTGTGTATTGGTCATGACAATTGAATTGGTGGTATTGTTACTTACAGAACTCATACAAATTGAATTATGAAAATCAATAATAAAACAAATAACAAATGCCCTTTTCCTACAATATGTGTATTTCTGATTATCTAGTAAATAACAAATCAAATACAAATAACCCTTACTCGGCATTGAAATGATATTGCACTTGTCCATGTCTTCTGTTTACCGAACTGCATTCACACTGGCATCATGATGATCTACACATCTCATTCATTTTAGCCCTTTTGTTAAGGTTATGTACCTCCTTTGTACTTCAAATAATAGGAAATTAGAAATATACAACCTGAAAAATCTATTTGTTCAGCTAAATTGAACGATTACACAATACTTTTCACACTTTCATTGGGGTTTCTTTGTTAAACAATATGCAGAAACTGCATACGGCACATACAGTATACTGGGACAAACGCGATTTTGCGTCATTGCAGAAAATTCAATATATCTCAGAATTGACACAACCACATGAAATGAAATAAACTGCACCGAAAAGTACGTTCTGTTAGCTTTATGACAATACTCAACTTGACTAGGTTGTATATGATTTTCATATATTAAAAAAATAATTTCCGATTGGACCATTTTTTTAGACACACTGTATTATGTTGTATCATGTTATATTTGTGTTATTTTAATTAATATGTTTTGTTATGTTATGTTATATTATGTTGTTATGTTATGTTATGTTATGTTATGTTATGTTATGCTATGTTATGTTATGGACGGTATGTATGTATGTATGTATGTATGTATGTATGTATGTATGTATGTATGTATGTATACATATTTCTATTTACTTATGTAATTGTATTCATTTGTTTTCTTCTTCTCGTCGTGATCATCATTAGGAAGAAGAAGAAGAAGAAGAAGAAGAAGGAGGAGGAGGAGGAGGAGGAGGAGGAGGAGGAGGAGGAAGAGGACGAAGAATACGATGAAGTGAAAATAAGGGAAGGGGTAAATCATTTAAACTAGCCCCACCCCCCAAAAATAAATAAATAAATTGGAAGGAACTGTATAGGTCTGTAGTATTTCTGATTTCTATCCCGTACCATATACACTAAAAAATAAAGGTGCATACAAGGTGCAACTTGCCGAAATAAGTGTAGAGCAATTTCTGCCGCGGTATTCGAGCAAATCTGCACCTTTCACGGCTGAGCGCTCGCCCCAATCCATCATGTTTGCGAGTTTGCACCTTTGAGGTGAACATTTTGCCTATAATGTATTCAAATTTATGATTTTTTTCTCTTCCGAAGCCTGGTGATGCAGAGCTATTTCTTTCATCTGTTTCTATGAATACAATTTTAATACTGAAAATGCAACTGGCATACATTATACTATTTTCTGTGTTGGACAAGCTCAGGCAAGCTTTCAGGTTGTGAAGAACAACCTTTGTTTAAGGTATGCATGGAATTTGAATATTTTACGAAAATGGCCTATAGGTCCAAGTTTGCACCTTAAAAGGATGAAAATGCACCTTCGGCTTCAATACAATATAAATAGTTGAAAATAAACATTTTCACGGCCAGCGTGATGGCCAAGTGGGTAGAGCGTCCGCCTCAAGTGCGGAAGGTCGCAGGTTCGAGTACCGGCAGGGTCATATATGTGCGCGTTTTTAAATATTTGTAAATGTTACAAAATAAAAGTGTATTATAACGTAATACTATAAATAACGCTCGAATGAACGTAATTTGCGGTTCACACACACACACACACACACACACACACACACACAACACACACACACACACACACACACACACACACACACACACACACACACACACACACACACACACACACACACACACACACACACACACACACACACACACAGTTTGCAAGAACAAAATAAGTATACTTTTTTATTTTGCAATCTTGCACCTTTTAGGTACAAACTTTGCACCTATCTGAAAGGTGCAAAGTTGCACTTTTAAAGGTGCTCCAGTGTGACATTGGTCTGCACCTTTAAAGGTGCAAAGCTGAACCTATTTTTCTTAGTGTGTATTAAATGCCAAAATAATGCTTATTTTTTTCGTCTTCCCGTCTTAAGGACACGAAAAGATTTTTTCAGTGAAATGATATAAAACTTCATCCACCATTACGAATCCATGGGCAAATAAGATTTCTTATAATCATCGGTGAACAATTTGAAATGTCGATAGTGTATTTGTAGTAAGAAAACAGAACATGTTCACTTGTGTATAGCTTTTTTCATCGTACCTCGGGTTTACGGACATACTGCCAATGTACGACTGGCGTACTTGGCAGATTCAGAACCATCCTACAAATGGGAAAGAATGGGAAGGGGTGGTACACTGTAAAATACTGAACACTTTCATAAACACTTCTCTGTAACACTTTATAAACGTTAAGTTAGAAATTCTGTGTATCGTCTATATGATATCTAAAGTTCGCGTTTATTTCTGGAACACTTCACGTTTAAGTGTTTAGGTGCTGAAAATCATAAACGCGTCAACAAACATTTTTGTTAACATCTCAACACTTAAGTGTTTAGATCTTTACACAAAAAATGTTTGTTGACGCGTTTATGATTTTTCAACCCCTAAACAACCACTTAAACGTGTTTATGATTTCATATCAAACGTGTTCAAGTATTAACGAAGTGTTCCAGAAAATAATAAACACGAACTTTAGATATCATATATGTGATACATATAATTTCTGACTAAACGTTTATAAAGTGTTACAGAAAAGTGTTTATAAAAGTGTTTAGTATTTTACAGTGTAGCCTGGTATAAATTTAGGGGGAAAACAGTCTCTATACACGAAAAGCAAGCAAAGTAACAAGCCAAATAAAAAGAGGATTTTCGCAAGGGGAACACTTGCCCCAATACCCCCTGGTTCAGTCATTTGTCATGATATCATGTTGAGATGTAATTTGCGGCCATCATGATTCACGTTCTGTGCATTAGGCTTTCACTTCAAGGTGTACGTCCTGCTGCGTGTTGATTGGTTGGTCGAGTCATACTTTATAAGCCTATACATGGATTGTACAAGATCGAAGCTATACTTTATATACATACCACTACAAACATACACTTCCATGTGTGTTACCTTCCACTGTATTAAATCGCACTTCATAATACGACGTGCTTTCAATGACTATTCATTTTTTTTAGTACAACGGTGCTTGCATATATAGCTTCGAATATGAAGTAATTTGAAAATACAAATTAATTTATCAATAAATTATGAATATTGATAAAACGTGCAATATTTATATCATACTCCTCTTTCCTCTTTTTTTCTTCTATTTTTTTCTTTGTCCGCCCTCTTATCACTACGCTTTATGTTCATGTTGCTTTCCACCTCTTCCCCTTTCCCCCTCTTCCTCCTTTTTTCTGTTTAACACCTTCCTTTCTATTTGTCTGTTTCCATTTTTCTCCCCCCTTCCTTTTCTTATTCATATTCCTCGCACATTAGATTTTTATGTGTATGTGTGTGATTCCCCTAATATTTACTTTTCGCTGGAAACCATCCCTGTTTGACGTAATTTTGTGCAAATGTATAGAATTATTTTGTAAATTACATACGCTAAAGTTTGACAAAGAATTTCTGAATTTACATTGATTTGGATCACTCCTGATCAAAAATTAAGTTAGTATGTTGACTTATTACTGAGATCATTCTGTTAATGTTGTTTACACATTATTCTTATCATTTTATTACTCTTTTCCAACTTTGTTCTCGCTCAATTGCTGCCTTCCTGTGATGTCTGTGTTTTCATTTCTCATGTCTATCACATTGTCCCCCAGTGTTAATACTTTATATGCATACATATTGATTTAGGTGTAAATTATATGTATTTTTCTCATACTTATCTTAGTAATTCTCATACTTTACATAAATGTTGTATATATTTGTATTTTTAATCCAATTCTGTGAGTTGCAATGTTTTGAAATAAATAAATTAATGAATCAATTAAAATCTGAATAAAAAAAAGAAAATTCCGTGCGACAAAATAATGTGGTGAAGGTGTGTAAATGGTGAAATTATGACTGACCAGGTGAAGATGATGGACAAGGAGGTAAGAATCCAGTCAGTCATCACCAAGTTAGGACGGACAAAAAATTCTGATCTGAATCAGAAATGACTCAGAAATGGATGGAAGAACAGTATTGAACTGACCCCGCCCCATCTCCTCCCGTGTATGGTATATGACGACGTTGTTGCCATTGCTCATAAATGACCCCGATCTCCCTCAAACCTAGCCGATATACTTTTTAAAAAACAAAAACACAAAAACAATAACAAAAAGATGAATGAAACACACAAGTGTTCACTCCAAATTACTCAAAACATGCTCGAAATCCACTCTTTTCGAAAATGCACTTCTTAAAGAGTGGAAATTTTCACTCATTTTTAAAGGCCCACTGTCACGACAGCATGAAACAACGCCCTCTTTTGGCTAAAATCATAATGGTGCACTAATTTTGTTAAATTCAATTTCAATTCATTTTATTTGTTCAATTCATAAAAAGAGCAATATATACAAACGAAATGTAAAGGGGAATTCACTAAGAAAGCGAGTTGCTTGATTGCACCGTGATGCCCCGAATTATATAGGATAAAACCATAATAAAATACACACAATTACAATGATAACAAAATTGAAGGGAAACTAAAATAACACATAAACATGAAACACCCACAATGCAACAGAAACAGCCATGACAGTGTGGAAAAAGTGCAACATTTGTTTTCCTCCCACAATCTGTACGCTTTGGCAGTACTGCAACAGTTCATGTTCGTGAACTGAATATGTGCCTGTGTTCCAAGACTTGTCATCCTCTCTGTGGTTGAGTTGACCTTCGACAGTGGGCCTTTAAAGGGAGAAGGCGCCAGCAACTAACAGGCATAAGTTAAGAATAAAAATGACATTGTGAGTATTGTGAGAATTATGGTACATGGTGACATAAACAGCCTAAATAAGGGGTACTATGTGATACTCACCCTCATCAAGGCCCTGTAAATTAGTTAATTTGTGTTTATTTTACGTCTTTGTAAGTTTTACCCTAAGGCAAAACTTACAGAAACAGCTATAGGGGGAGGAGCTTATCAATTCAAACAGTGCATACAGTACCAAGGTGTGGCTAACACACGTCGCGTGGCATGCATTGGTCACGCATGGTCAGCTCCCTGCAGTGCACGTGCAATCTGATTGGTTGGCAAGAACTCAAATATTTTCTTAAAGATTGTGTCATTCATTCGCACGTCAAAAAACACCTAAATGAATGAAATCAGCTGAAATCATATCCAATGTGAAGATTAATATAAATAAACACCTACTATAGAGACTTGGGATAAAATATTGAGTTTTGGTGAAAATCTGGATGGTTAAACTTCATCCTTTTTCAAATTACTCAGAAGCAATTTCAAAAAAATCCGTGACGTCAAACGTGCACGTGCCGTTCCAAATTGTCCGATCAGCCGTTATCCAAAGGTCGTGCGGAGGTTCAGCTGTTTAAACGCAATCAGTGCGGCTCCGCTGGTCTTGCGACGATACACATAACGCGATTCCGCAGTTTGAAGCAAAATTGAAACTCACGGAAAGAACACAATTCTGGTAACATGTCGTTATTGAGTTTTTCTCATAAAAGCAACAAATCATGAGTATGGATCTCAAAGCTTCAACACAAACATTGTGTAAAGTACTAAACTACGTTGGTATTGATAATGGAAGGGAAGTTAAGGACTTGCACATCCTGACACAATCTTTAACTTATGCTGTTAGTGTGCTGCGCGCTTCTCCTTCAAGGAAGTACACTAACATCTTGATATATATATATTTTCAATTCCCTGCAATACTTATTTCTTTTATACAGACAGTAACTTTATTCCTAACTGAAGTCTTATATACGAGGAAACAATATATGCACTGCAACATGTGTTTGGCCAGAACATTTAACCGCATATGTGTCACCGCTGACTAGATAATGTACGTATCAGATTTACGTATAGTTCTACGAATGCTAAAGGCGTGACCACATAGTCAGGCATCTACACATGGAGGTATACTCATGATATAATACACGCGGGCGTATACGTGCAATGTTTCGCTATGGGGACGGTCAGGTTTTGCTCAAAATGACAAGAAACACTTGCAATAAAGATAATTTAATTCACCAGTCTTGACCGGACATATTACTTCAATATATTCTCAATATTCTATAAAAAATCACACCCAGTGATATTGGGGGGGGGGAAGGGTTTTAATATCACATGTACGCATAAGAGTTCAATCATTAGCCTGTCCTGCAGTCGGCGCTGCGGATTCCAGTGTAATGCTGGGGGGGGGAGGGGGGCGGAAAGCACTGAAGGCAAAAAATCAATTATACCCTCGCGTCGGGCAAAGAGGGCGCTTGTCGTACATTATTGTCATTTTAATACCCGCCCCCCTCGCATTAACGAAAATAAATAATTTATTTCAATGACATTCTCCTTTTGAACAGGCTTTGAAGATGCATATCTATAAATGGCAAAAAAAATCTTTGAAAAAAATTATCCCACTTTAAACGATTGAGGGGGGGGAAGATGCCTAGAATAAATCGGGGGGGGAGAGGGGAGGGGCGGGGGAGGGTCCCCGGGATCGCCACTCATGATTTCCTGTACTATATCAGCCATGATTTTTTTTTGAAGGGGCTACAATATGCCTCATCGTACATGCCTTATAATTGTGCTGAACAAGAATTGAAGGGAGAAATGAGTCAAGGACACGGCAGTCTTTGGTCCGTGATATGATGCAACTTAATCATTCTGAACATCAAAACAAAAGCAAAATTAGTTTTACAAAACCCAATGGAGTTAGTGTCCACCCCCACCCCAAACCGCCAATCGTGACAAAGCTGTTTCTCTTGAATCTCTTCACTTTCATCCATGCATCACTCCGCGATGAACTCTGCATGATGCGAACGATCTCAACTTGCGATCACGTGACCAGGTGATCCACGACCGGAAGAAGATAACGAAGTCGTATATCTACGCCTCACAACTGTCTCCGACAACTGTCGTCAAACTTGACATGATAAAAAGGTCAAGATGAATCAACACGATGATAGCAAGAGAACACTTCTTGTCCTCTTCTCTATGTAGGTAATGTTAACAGGAAATTAATTTTTCATTTTTCAACGCGTAGTGTACATGTATATTTATAGATAGAATTGTATTCACGAAATAAAGATGTAAATGATATGTCCATTATGATATATTAGCCGAAATGGCACAGTGAAAGCAAGTAGATTCTGCAGTAGTAGTAGCTGTAGTTTTAATATCAATATCATCAGTGTAAGCGCTATGATTAGTTTAGTAGTTTAGAAGTGGTAGTAATAGACTAGTATAGTAATAGTAGAAGTAGTAGTAGTAGTAGTAGTAGTAGTAGTAGTAGTAGTAGTAGTAGTAGTAGTAGTAGTAGTAGTAGTAGAGTAGTAGTAGTAGTAGTACTCGTAGTAGAAGTAGGAGTAGTAAGTAGTTATCTGTCTTTCACACCAAAATTCGTCCTCTTCTAACAAACATTACTGCCATGGTATTCACATAAGCTCCATAACTCAACACCTAATTTAATCTTTAATTCTATGAATCAAAATGATCTATCACAGTTTAAACAAAAATAATGTGGGTTCCACTATTATCTTAATTATCCATATAATTTATTGATGATGATAATGATACTGGTGATGATGATGATGATGATGATGATGATGATGATGATGATGATGATGATGATGATTATGATGATAATGATTATTATTATTATCATTTATCTAATAATTTGGTTGTATTTATTTCCCGTGGCCGGATTGATCATGTTCTTAAGACTGTATGTTTTCACGTGGGTGTGACCTGGATGTTTAACTTTAATATTAACAATTTGTCATTTATAAATATTAAATTTACAACAAAATGTGGTCTGAAACATAATAATATATTCACATACCTCCAGCTCCTTTTGTCTCTCCTCTCTCCGTCTCCGCCTTTCTTCAATATTATACGGCATGTTGTAGAACCAAGTCTACACGGACGCAGACTTAATAAATATGTGTAATTCCAAAAGCTCCACGTTCACAAGATGAGTAATTTCTTATACCGCAACCAAAACCTCTGTTATCCTATGATTATTAATCACCGCTAAAACTTCATCAGACCTTGGAAATTGTTTCGATATGTACCAAGTCAGCGCGGGCCTCCTTGGCCCACGCTTATACAATGCAAAATGGAGCTCCGCATCAATAATCATGGCACAGCGACGCGATTGCGTTGAAACAATCACAACATCATACGCAGACGACATTAATGAGAAAACAACATTCAGCGAACGGCCTGCGCGCGAACTACATTAATGGTCTACCTTACGACCCAGTGAGTTGTTGTTTAGGAGTTTGTGTATTCCTCACCCGGGCGTTTGACCTCCTAGGTACCTTCAAGTTAAGTGAGATGATGATCAAAGATATTACAACGTGCGATGACCTTGTATTGTCAGTGTTACGCGTGCCCAGATGAAAATGACAAAACCGGCTTGACGTATGAGTGAGATGATCAGAGCCCCGAGCTAGCCCGAGAGAAGTGCAATGAGGACAATAAACGATGCCCGCCCAAAACACTCCCACTGAAATTTCTGGACTCAAATTCTTCCAAGAAAGAACCCACGACAAGATGTTTTATATCAAAGGAGACAACGTGACATCA
>JZLH01S0206099.1:750-11482 GCA_001188425.1 Eucidaris tribuloides
CCCTGATCCCAACAGAGGGACAAGGGGTAAAGGGTCGCATTTAGTAGCTACAAACACAAGGCAATGCAGTCACTGAAAACCACACCCAAGAAAAATATGGTTTTATTATGGTACATTTGTTTATTTTTTACTGCTCCTGGGTATGTACGTAAAATACAAATATTTCCACGGAATTTTAGACATTCCTGGTAATTCCAATCAGCTTCCTAATTATCCGATAACATTGTTAACACCACCAAAGTTACATTAATACTCCTGTCAATGGGTATAATCCAGTGCATTGTTACACGTGTCAATACACTCATGCTCATGATTATGGAATATTTTAGAAACATTTTAGAAGTTGCCATTTTTCCGTGAACGGTACATCTGAGATTAATATTTGCTCACTCCCATCCAGGACAAACAATTCTAATCTTAAAATTTCAGGAATGCTGACCATTTTGTAGTGTCCGACTCGACACTAAAACCTGTGTTTATAAATAGCGGTATTGTTGTTCTTGTTGAGTCACGTGGTACTTACGCGCGTTATTAGACTTGTAGCAGACAATTCTGATGTTACTTTAGTGATAAGTGACATAAGGGTAAAAAATTATCAGTTTTGGTTTTTTCCCATTACTTTAATTTAATACTTCATTTCATGATTTTTGAGGAAAAAAAAAGAAAAGAAATATGTAATTGTTATTGCGCTCAGAGGTATTTAAGTTTTTAATTTAGTCATCTCAGGAAATCCAAAAATTGCTTCACATACTGCGTTTTTGTGAAATAAACACATGTCTTGAAAATTTTGGACGATTTAGGAGAAAGAACCTAAGTATCAATAAAACATTCCATAATTATGAGCATGAGTGTACGATAGTAATAATAATGATAATAATAATAATAATAATAATAATAATAATAATAATAATAATAATAATAATAATAATGATAATATTCTTCTTAAGGTTTTGTGTATAAGTCACTGGTGTTACAATTAAGATTTTAACTTAAGCCTTGAATCATTAAATCCATAATCATCAACCCTACATGGAAATGTGAAACATCAATTGCACACATTTGACTTGCATTTCGCTGGGCTGTGGCGTGCCAGAGTACACTACACACAGAACAGAATGTATTTTATCCTGTCTGTATTCACATTATTCCTGTTACTTGCAGGCCCCATCTTTCTTTAAACTGACTCCAACAATGTCTGGGAAATCGGTATGTCTGTTTCGAAACCAGAGTCAACTGCCAGCCTGTCGCCAAATTTCCCTGGCGGAATGTGGCACCGCAGAAATGAGAGGGTAGCTCGTGCGTAGTCCTCGTCATCGGTGGTCAGCGTTGGGTGTGGTTGACAAAAGATTTTGTCAAACTTGGCCTCGTCTTCAGGTTGTTCTGCCATCAGTTTGTCGCACTGTTCCATTCGCCTCATGGCCCCAGGCTTGGCGCCAATATTCCCAGGCAGAATGTGACACCGCAGAAATAAGTGCGCAGCTCGTGCGTATTCATCGACATCTGTAGTCGACGAAAGAGTTTGTCAAACTCGGTTTCACCTTCATGTTGTTCTGCCGTTACTTTATCGCACTGTTCCATCCGCCTCATATCTCATCTAGATCGTGGAGGAGAGAATCAAATCAAAGGTAAAATCTTGGTAAGTCTTATCCCGTCAATAAAGTAAATAAATAAAATAAGCATACAAAGTTGACACACGAAGAAGACCCAATACGGATAGGTGGTAATGAAAATCCGCCCTACATCCCCGCCATCCCCGGAACAACAACAGCGGTTACCGAAATGTGGAGGAATATATTACATAATATTTCAGCCATTACGCACTAACAATTTATTTTAATGTTTTCAAATATGTGGCCTCTTTCGGTAAGACAGCTAAAGGAGTCTGTACTTAGGGCCAGAGAAATAAACATACTTTTGTGACAACGCTGTTCTCGCGTTAGGAATATGAAAGTTCTGAAATTGACGTGAAACAATGAGTATGTGAAGTCGTATCACCAAACAAAAGGGGTACGGGACCCATAGCTAATGTACATACCGCTAGATTCTCTCCAACAATTAATATGTCAGGGTTAAAGTTTAATGATTTCTTCTGCGTGTCTTCAAATTAGCATTTTGTTAATAAACTGGCATATTGGAAAACACGTAATTATTGAACCTCATTACAGAAACTCAGGTTCGTTGGAATTACAGTGATGGCTAAATATTTGAAGTAAACTATTACATAACCTAACCTGTCGAACACTCTCCTGCATGGATCTTATTACTGGTGTTACACTGTCCCGAAGTTAAGCAAGGATGGACACACGATTTAAGACATTTTCAAATTTTGCTCTGATTGTATAGGGCCTTCGTGAGAGCACCTCAAGCCATCGTTTCAGTAGTAATCGCAACTGGATTTGCTGTTGAATTGCTAATTGATCATGGCAGTTCGGCGTGGAATTGAAATACAGGCGTAGCCTGGGGGGGGTGCACTGGTGCATCGTGCAACCACCCCCCCCGCCCCATGCAGAGCCATAGATTCCGCCCCTGGCAAGCAAAACGAGATTTGTACCAATTTTCCTGCTTTCAACGCCAGATTAATACTGCAACTTATAGATTCGCACTTCCTATGAGATGTGCACCTCCCCATTCTAACTTTTAGTTCCACCTCCTCAAGATGTGCACTCCGTGGCCCAACCAGGCCTAACGCCTTTAAGAATATGCCATATTCGTATGGCCATCTTGTGTCAAGTTCAGGACAGTGTGACGCCACCGAAAATTAAAAAAATACAGGGACAATTTTCCTCATCAGATATCACTCTCTCCGCAACTTTGTTTCGATTTCAGGAAAGTCATTGGGAAGTCTGGCACGGCACAAATATCAGAATATCGTGGGCTTATAATGGTCTTGGTAATTTTGTAACTAAAAAAAAGCTTAGTATACTTACACCTACCACCCTCCCCCCCCCCTCCCCCACCAAAAACTGTCCTTATTAAACAAAATGTTGTGATAATGAAGACTACTTCTTTGCCCCGGGAACAGAACAGCAATGTTTGATTGTAAACAACACATTTTCGCAGCGTTAACCCATTAACTACAGGAACTGGATGTGCCATTCATCCACGTCTGTCTCAGTGGGAATTATAGAATCTCGGATGCAACTGGTTTACTCACCGAAAGCATCGACCCAACCATGTTCGTCCACAACACCCTTTACACAATTTGCGATGGAGCTTCCATTATGACAGTCCAGCTCTTTGATATCCAGTGGTCTTCCAACAACCCGATCTAAGTCGCTCCTTTTGACGAATTTACGCACGGTGGGTATGACTATGTAGCGTTTGGCTTCATGTTTTGCCAATTGTGCTGCAATGGCCAATCCGATACTTGACGAGCAGCCAGTAATTCGTGTTATCTTCTGCGCCATAATAACTGATAAATTCCACTTGGTGTTCAAGTCATCTATCAAACAAAGAAATAATAATAAGACAGGTAGGGAAATTATCCTTAGACAATGTGGAGCAGTTTTAAATGATATGAATGGAAGAAATTATCCGAAAATAATCACAGACGAATGCCCTGTCTTTTTGCCTAATTTTTGACAATTACGTGATCGTCCCATGTCTACTGCAGTTGTACAAATAATGTTGTTATGAAAGAGAACAGCCAAGATACTATCGAAAAAACAGTCTGTGAACCCGCACAGATAACATATGAAACAACTCAAATGTTACTGATAAATTGAATATACTTAAGTAACACTTTATTATCCCATAGTCCTGATAGTGTTGTGCCAATGCACTGATACGTATTGTGCCAACTCCTTAATCCTGCCTGCGCCAGACAGCTTCAAGTTCAAGTTAAGATTTCTTAAAAAAACAAAAAGTAAGACATCCATAGAATTCCAATGGAGATAAAGTTCAATGTTTGCCGCAAATAATAATAGAAACAGTACTACGTGCAACGTACACACAATACAAAAGTCATACGCCGATTTGTATGTAGACATGACACTGGCAGTCGAGCAAATGCATGCCCACATGACTATGGCACATCAACGGATGCTTGTAAACAATACACTGGCACTCCAACGCATGTGTGTGTATGCAGTTGGCAAGTGAAAGGTTAAAACACATGTCGGTCTTAAGACAGCCAGAAGAATTAGTATTCACCAGCTGAGCGAAAGTTAATCCTTATTATATAAAGCTTATTCAGCAAATTAATCTCGGCGTTAATCTAAGCATTTAAAACATGATTAAGACTGCTAGAAGAACATCACTAACCAGCTGAGCGAGAGTTAATAGGGAAAAAAATGTTCACGCGACAAGTAATTGACCAGGATAATCTTAATGGTTGCACCTGATGAATATATATTATTTTATTTCACGTTCGAGGTTTAATAAAAAACTGAATAAATATTTATTTATTTAACTGTAAGCGTGGATAATATGTGTATGTTCCGTGTTTATTTGGAAATAGATACATACAAACACGTTTTTGTTCGCATCACTGTAATTGAATTGATTGACGTATTGTGGCACCAACTTACCTCTGCTTTACAGAAGCAAATTACCAATCCGCGAAATATGTTCGTCGAGGTCACGTTACGATATTTCTCTGCCCTGCAAAAGAACACCAACTTCAGGACAAAAGGTGATCAATACTCTCTAGACCCGTGTGAATGCAATCGAAGCTGAAATGAGACCTATAGACTTCATATCTTATAACGGTGGTTCTTGTGGTTTTCTTCTGTTTACAGACAACTTGCGCAAGGCATTTAATTCAAGTTCAAGTTCAAGTTCAAGTTTTATTTACTCATTCAACAAATTAAAAAGTTCATAACAAACAATGACATATATTAATATCAATATCAATATCAATATACCAATACAAAAGACACAAAAGCATAGTAAATAAAAGAACTAATATTACAGACGTACATGAGGATAAATTTGTAAAAATGAGTGGGAATCAAATTAAAGATTAAATACATCTTGGTGAGCTTGATCCCGT
This sequence comes from Eucidaris tribuloides, assembly GCA_001188425.1. Classification (NCBI taxonomy): domain Eukaryota; kingdom Metazoa; phylum Echinodermata; class Echinoidea; order Cidaroida; family Cidaridae; genus Eucidaris; species Eucidaris tribuloides. The sequence goes on from JZLH01S0206099.1 coordinate 5,744, forward strand.
GTTTACAAGTGAGACAATAAGGGAATGTACGTAATTATACAACATAAACAGCTGACATACAAACAAAACTAGTACAAAAGAACAGCAATAATCATACCACCCCCCCCCCCAGCCCTGGGGACGTCGAAGCATTCACATATACAAGTATAACAATATGATGGAATAAGTTTTGATATGTCACAATATTCTCATAATAAATCAGTCACTACACAATAACATTTCCCTATAAATTCTCTTAAATGTTTTGAAAGATGTGGTATTTTTCAGTGAAGTAGGTAAGGAATTCCAAATTTTGCGACCAGAGAAATAAACAGATTTTTGTGACAACGTGGTTCGTGTGTACGGAATATGAAAGTCATGAGATTGGCGTGTGAAATGAGTGTGAGTACCGTCATTAAATGAAAAGTATCTCACTAATGAATCGGGCAACAAGCCCTTATGGCAAGAAAACATTAGTGTAGCGATATTTAATTTATACAAGTTATACACATTAATTATTCTCAAGTTTATAAAGAAATTAGCTGTTGATTCATTGTAATGTAAATTGCACATGGCTCTTATCGCTCTTTTCTGCAGCCTATATAGCCTCATAATGTTACCATTATTCGGTGATGCCCAGACAACATTACAGTACGACAAGTGAGGGTATATTAAAGTATAATACAAGTAAAGTAATATGTATTGAGGCAAATAACTTAATCTGTTCAGAATACCTACATTTTTTGATACAATTCTACTTACTGCACATATATGGTCATTTCATGATAATTTGTTATCAATATTGATACCAAGGAATTTAGTGTTTGAAACTTGTTCAATAATAGTAAAATTTGAAAATTGATTGAAATATGCAATAGTTTAATTTTGTTGTCAAAGTTCCAATTAAAATCACACGAAAATGGTGCAGTACATAATTTAATCCTAAGAATTCAATCGTACGCAGTATTCCAGATTATTGTATTACATTATTATCATTCACACGTCTCGCTCCTCACCCGTATCTATGTGACGATTGGCTAACATAGCCTGGATCCACTGCGCATGACGATTGGCTATTAAACGCGCCTGAACTCTGTGTGTCATTAGTATAGGATTTCGTCACTATCATTCGCAATTGAAAAGTACATTTCTGCACAGATAGAAGTCTTGGACTCAGACAACATTGATTCAAAGGACTTAATTTTGTGCAGAGATACTGTAAGAGATTTATACGTACGAGAAAAGTTTAAAATGGTCGTCGGCGGCCATAATGAATTTTTGGGTCTCCTAAATTCCGCCCACACTTTTGCAACTGGCACACCCGCTAAATTCTTTATTTAGACCTCTAAGAAGACAAACCACTGAGAAACGGACCTTCGCGCTCCACGGTCACGGAAGTGGTCCAGATGACCCAACTAAAAAGTTATGAACTTTCTGTACATATTTGTTTTGATAAGCGAAATCGTTGTTCTGTATCAGTGTTAGTATAGTATATCTGTTGAAAGGGTGAGTACTGTACACACGGCCAAGTCGTTAACAAACACATTGCAAAGATTTTTTATATTATCTCAAATCTAATATAAAATCTAATTATAGCCTTTTTGTTCTATTTAAAGAAATTTATCAGTATAAGACTAAAAAGAAAGACTTAGTATACTTACACCTCCCCCCCCCCCCACCAAAAACTGTCCTTATTAAACAAAATGTTGTGATAATGAAGACTACTTCTTTGCCCCGGGAACAGCAATGTTTTATTTTAAACAACACATTTCGCAGCGTTAACCCATTAACTACAGGAACTGGATGTGCCATTCATCCACGTCTGTCTCAGTGGGAATTACAGAATCTCGGATGCAACTGGTTTACTCACCGAAAGCATCAACCCGACCATGTTCGTCCACAACACCCTTTACACATTTTGCGATGGAGCTTCCTTGATGGCAGTCCAGCTCTTTGATATCCAGTGGTCTTCCAACAACCTGATCTAAGTCCCTCCTTTGACGAAATTTACGCACGGTGGGTATGACTATGTAACGTTTGGCTTCATGTTTTGCCAATTGTGATGCAATGGCCAATCCGATACTTGACGAGCAGCCAGTAATTCGTGTTATCTTCTGCGCCATAATAACTGATAAATTCCACTTGGTGTTCAAGTTATCTATCAAACAAAGAAGTAATAATAAGACAGGTGGGGAAATTATCCTTAGACAATTTGGAGCAGTTTTAAATGATATGGATGAACGAAATTTTCCGAAAAAAAATCACAGACGAATGCCCTGTCTTTTCGCCTAATTTTAGACAATTACGTGATCGTCCCATGTCTACTGCAGTTGTACAAAGGTTGTTATAAACGAGAACAGCCAAGAAACTAAAAAAAAAAAACCAGCCTGTGAACCCGCACAGATAACATATGAAACAACTCAAATGTTACTGATAAATTGAATATACTTATGTAACACTTTATTATCCCATAGTCCTGATAGTGTTGTGCCAATGCGCTGATACGCATTGTGCCAACCCCTTAATCCTGCCTGCGCCAGACAGCTTCAAGTTCAAGTTAAGATTTCTTTAAAAACAAAAAATGTAAGACACCCATAGAAGTCCAATGGAGATAAAGTTCAATGTTTGCCGCAAATGAAAATAGAAAAAGTAGTACGTGCAACGTACACACAATACAAAAGTCATACGCCGATTTGTATACAGAGATTACACTGGCAGTCGAGCAAATGCATGCCCACATGACTATGGCACATCAACGGATGATTGTAAACAATACATTGGCACTCCAACGCATGTGTGTGTATGCACTTGGCAAGTGAAAGGTTAAAACATATGTCGGTCTTAACACTGCCAGAAGAACAGTATTCACTAGCTGAGCGAAAGTTAATCCTGATTATATAAAGCTTACTCAGCAACTTAATCTCGGCGTTAATCTAACCATTTAAAACATGATTAAGACTGCCAGAAGAACATCACTCACCAGCTGAGCGAGAGTTAATAAAGAATAAAACGTTTACGCGACAAGAAATTGACCAGCATAATCTTAATGGTTGCACCTGATAGTATTATTATATTTCACGTTCGAGGTTTAATAGAGAAATGAATGAATATTTAGTTATCTAACTTTATGCGTGGATAATTTGTTCCGTGTTTATTTGGAAATGAATTCATACAAACACGTTTCTTTTCGCATCACTGTAATTGAATTGATTGACGTATTGTGGCACCAACTTACCTGTGCTTTACAGAAGCAAACTAACAATCTGTGATATCTGTTCGTCCGGGTGACGGTACGGTATTTCTCTGCCCTGCAAAAGAACACCAACTTCAGCTTGAGAACAAAAGGTGATCATGAGACTCGTGTGAATGTGACACGGGTAGACTGACTTCACTTTTCTATAATCTAGGCTGAAATGAGACCTAGACGTAATATCTTATAACGGTGGTTCTTGTGTTTTGTTTTGTTTTTTGTTTTGTTTTTACAGATAATTTGCGTGAGACATTTTATTCAATCGTGCGCAGAATTCCAGATTATTGGATTACATTATTATCATTCACACGTCTCGCTCCTTATCCGGATCTATGTGACGATTGGCTAACATAGCCTGGATCCACTGCGCATTACGATTGGCTATTAAACGCGGCTGAACTCAGTCTGTGTGTCATTAATATAGGATGTCGTCACTATCATTCGCAATTGAAAAGTACATTTCTGCACAGATAGAAGTCTTGGACTCAGACAACATTAATTCAAAGGATTAATTTTGGGCAGAGATACTGTAAGAGATTTATACGTACGAGAAAAGTGAGTTATTTATCACCTTTATCTTTTTTTTAATTTTGTTTTCCCTTTTTTTGACCAAGAAAACCCTTACTATATTTGGCGTCCCTTATTTTTATAGGGTATTTTTCGGGAATGAATTAAGAAGGACTTGAAAAGGGATTTGATACATCATAAACAAAGGCTACGTGTGATTTGTTATTTTCCGGGTTATTTTGAATATTTCCATTAGGGGTGTTTGATTATTTATGAATAATAATATTCTATTTTCCTCCTTTTCTCCGATAAATCCATCCCTCAATTTCGTTTTATTTTTCATCATTCGTTATGCATTCGTGTTCTTTTATTCGTTCCTAATTAATTCTCTCCTCATACTCATACGTTCCATTCGATGCTCTTTCTTGTGCTCAATCGGCTGGGTGGTGTTTTTTATTCGATCGATATTTTAGGCACGTTTTCTGTCATCGAAAATTGCATAAATGGGTGAAATATTCTTAGAAATAAAGGCGGTGTCATGCCAGAACAGCCAAAACAACCGTATTCCTGTTATGTGTTATGTACGGTTTTTCCTGGGAGTAGCAATGCCACAATTCAAGTTAGATGCAAGCAACATGGTCATCTGTGACTCTGTCAGAACTTGCCATCCGAAGTAAATTAAGTACCGGTTTATACTTTGATATTCCCAGACATAGCGCTTGAGACACATGGATGTCAAAAACAAATAAGAGTGGTAAGAACGCAATGCATATCCACGAAGAATGCTCTGAAGTCTGAATTGTAAATGATAAATGTGTATCTTCCCAGATGAAAAAGGTAAAGGATCGCATTCAGTAGCTAGAAACACAACGTAATCCAGTCACTGAAAACTACAACCAAGAACTACGTTTGTTTATTTTTACTGCTCGTAGGTATGTACTCAAAATACAGATATTTGCACGGAATTTTGGACATTCCTAGTAATTCGAATCAGTTTACTAATTATCTGATAACATTCACCAATGTTATATTAATACTACTGCCAATGGGTAAAATCCAGTGCACTGTTACTCGTGTCAATATAATAATACTACTAATAATATTCTTCTTCTTCTTCTTCTTTCTCATCTTCTTCTTCTCCTTCTTCTTCTTTTCTTCTTCTTCTTCTTCTTCTTCTTCTTCTTCTTCTTCTTCTTCTTCTTCTTCTTCTTCTTCTTTTGTCTACTACTCAGGTAATAATAACACTAAAAATAATAGTTGTGAGCTTTACAAATCAATCTTTTCACATTGCCTCTGTCTTCAAATTGTGAATAACATTTAATTGTGGAATAACTGACAATCTCGACTTTCAGAATGGCTCAGAAAATCACGCTCATTACGGGTTGCTCCTCCGGTGTCGGTCTTGCCATTGCAGCAAGACTAGCTCGTGATAAGGCGAAAAGATACATGGTCATACCCACCATGCGAAATTTGGCCAAAAGAGACGACTTAGATGAGGCTGTTGGAAAGCAACTGGACATTAAGGAACTCGACTGTCTCCAAGAAAGCTCCATCAACAAATGTGTGAAGGACGTCCTTGAAGAACACGGTCGGATTGATGTCCTGAGTAAGAATCCATTAACTTTCTTTTCCCGTGTGCATTATAAATACCTAGGCTGCTGGATTATTTTTAAATCCCCACTAAAGAATTCATTGTAAACGTGTACACTCATGCATAAGTGATCATAGACTCACAGAAAATAATATGTTGTTGGTACTGGAGGAAGGATCTGAATAGATGAAAGAAGAGGATATATATATCATCTTTATTCGCCAAATACAAATTTAACTTATACAGTATATGGCATTTCTAAAAAAAAAAGTTGTACACGTAATACAAATTACAGACACAAATACACAATTCGTCGCATGCCCTGTAAAAGGACCGTAGCACACACTCCCGGTAGAGGGGCCCCAACAAAAATGTTTTCCTTCCTGAAAAGCACCGCTCCCTTCAAATCAAA
>JZLH01S0206117.1:39844-51842 GCA_001188425.1 Eucidaris tribuloides
ATCCCAAACATGTAATGACAAGGGTAAAAACAGTCAAAATAAGAAAACATTGCAAAAATATATTGTGATACTGATTGTGTATTCTGCAGCTTATAGATCATTATACCCGACACACCTTAAATGATGTTAGGAACTCGGTAGATTGTACAACTGAAGCCAAACGACCTGATAAGGTTCACAATCCATGTCAAATTCATGAATCTTGATTTCGTAGCCGGAATGAAAGAAATGCATGCATACATATGTGACAAAGAATGGTAGAAAGGATCATTACCAGTGTGAGATGACTCTGGAAGGACCGCCTCGAGTCCGGAAATCCGACCTCGGACCGACTCGGAACCCGAACTCGACTACAACACGATCATTATATCTTAGTAACTACGGATTCAGAATAGTAAAAAGTAGTAGAAGAAAAGCACAGCAGCACCAGTATAGTGCAGTAACAAGGCAAAGCACATGTATTCTTATGCATAAAAGCCACTTCTTCCGTCTCCTCTGGTGCAGTAAAGGCAAACATTCAACTGATAAGTTGTTACTGTACGTAGATCCTTTTGCACAATTACACTATTTTTTTTTGTTACTTGAGAAAGGGTAAATTACATATGGGGAGTCCCCACTTGGCGAAACAGCGCTAATCAAGTAAACTATGCAAGATCCCTGGCAAATCTGGATCAACGGACTCATTCTAAAAATAAACAATGTCAATACGTCTTTTTCTACACGAAACCTGCTGTTGGCCTCTAATGGCTTATTTATGCCAGGATAAAATTAAGATACCCCAATGTTTTGCTGACCTTGAGTACACATAAAGACAAACCCCCCCGTGTGATCCACTCCTGCAATGAAGGTGTATATATCACACTCATTTGTTCTGAGGGCAATTCGCAAGTGTCCCATCATACACTAAACCTTAATACTTTTATTTTACGTCAACAAGGCAATACAAAGTAAAAAAAAAAAAAATAGTGTAAAATTGTGCAAAAGGGATCTAAACAGTACAGTACACAACTACTATCAGTTGACATGTTTTGCAACTACTACAACTGCCACCAAGAAGAAGAAGAAGAAGAAGAAGAATGGCAATACTATTACTGCAAGAACTACATGTACTACTACTGCAACTTGTACTACATGCACTACTACTGGTGCTGCTGCTGCTTCTACTACTTCTACTACTATTTCTACTACTTCTAGAACTACTAAGTACTACAGATAATAATGATCAGTGTTGTAGTCGAGTCCGGGTCTCCGAGTCTGAGTCCGAGTCCGCGATTTTCGGACTCGAGTCCGAGTCCTGTCTCAAGTCCTACAACACTGATAATGATCATTATTCATACCCATTTCTTTGTCAACATATTGTATGCATCATTTCTTTTTCATTCCAGGCTACAGAAAATACAAGATTCAATGAATTTTGAACATGGAATTGTGAAATATACTCAGTTCAGTTTGGCCTTACAGTATGTACAATCTAACCCAGACTTCCATAAAAATCAACTTAAGGTGTGTACGGGGTATAAATGATCTAATCAAGCCTGACAGAAACTCACACCAATACAGTATCACAATATATTTTTGCAATTTGTTCTTTATTTTCACTGTTTACCCTGTCATTACATGTTTGAGAATTCTCTTAATAATTCATTTCTTTTACTTCAAGTCCAACTGATTCACTGCTCTGTCTATTTGTATACTTACTGCCAATTGTTGATGACGTGTCCATGCTCTGTTCACTAGTCTCTCCGTCGTCACTCATATAGCCAGGAGGCGGAGTTTCTGTATTTTGTAAAACAATGAATTGGAAAAAGTGTAATTTGGTTTAATAAGAAAGCTGTTTACGTGATTAGTACTTGATGTGTAAAAGATGTGACACCAGATTACTTAATTATAGTCAAACATGAAGCAGTACCCTCATGAAATTGTTTCATAAGAGCATGCTTTACCAGCACTACAAACACAATTTTGGGGGTGAAAAAAGGATTTCAAATTCAACCTGTTTGTCATAAAGGTAAATCCCCTCTTACAGGTCCCAAATTCTCAAATTGTGATCTTTGAACACTTCAAAATAAGTAAACATCAGGAATTAAATAAGTCAATTCATATTTTTAACTGGAAATCATACTGATCCTTACAGTGTCAGAATTACATCTCCTTTACTTTTCAGTTTTAGTCTGCAACATTTCAACTTGGGGTTGTATAAAAGTAGATTAATCAATGGCAGTTCACAAATGTTTATAATTACCTTACTTTGTAAACTTTAACTCTTCACAATTTTCTACCAAAGAACTGGACATTCCACAGTCAATCACACTAACACTACTAAAATCATACTTACATGAAATGAAGGAATAGAAGCTTTAGCTCTATTCAGAAAACCGATCCCTTTCAGTGCAACATCACAGTCAAACTGAAAAAGATTTTACCCCCCAGCTAAAAACGAAAAAACCACTAAGCCTCTGTCAGCACGTATTGTACTAAAAAGTTTTAACACAGGTCCATATGGCACTTGGTATTTAGGTCTCATTTTCGATTTTGATGCGTGCAAGGTCACAAGCTTTTTCGCCACTGCAACCGTAAAGGGAAACTTGCTACATGGAGATGTTCTATTTAATTAGTTCACGGCACCTCACTCAATATGCCATGTCGCCAGCAGTGAGTCGCTTCGTAGCATCCAGCGGGATGATTCAGACGCTGGGACAGGAGACTAGACTCCTCACCCAGAATGTTGCCTGCCCCGACGTACATGTCAATCAAGACTTTAATTTCTGACTGCAAAGGATTCTGGAACCTAGTTGTAGTCAATGTGTGAAAATTGTCCTAACCCACCAAGATGGACACCACCCAGTTCTAACAGGGTGTCACCTAGTCTGTTAAACAGACTCTAAATGGTTCGTGATGTGTAGACTTCCAGCACACGAAGTGCGTTGCAGGGCTGCCAACTCTCAAAAAAAAAATTCATCCAAAATTTTCAAGCACCCCCCTTTTGCCAAAGGGGGTGTTTGAAATATGAAGTGAATATAGTTTGGCCTACTAGTTTAATGCCCTACGAACCCAGTGAAGATGTAATTTGGGGCAAAATGGCATTGGTTTTATTGTGGGACCCTGGTTTATATTTATTGACCAATACGGTTATCACAGGTATTATAATAGAAATGTTTATTCCAAAGTAGGGGTGTGTGATGGCACCAGTTTGCAAATTTTTATTTGGATGAAATATAATTGTTATGCATGAAGGCATCTCTTATAACTGTGTGGTTGCTATTAACCAACAGGGCTTAAATTAAGGCCATGGCCTTGGATGGTCTATTGACTGACCTAGATGGCCTTGTCATTGGCCTTGGATGCCCTAGTGACTGACCTAGATGGCCTTGTCATTGGCAATGGATGCCCTAGTGACTGACCTAGATGACCTTGTCATTGGCCTTGGATGCCCTAGTGACTGACCTAGATGGCCTTGTCATTGGCCTTGGATGCCCTAGTGACTGACCTTGATGGCCTTGTCATTGACCATGGATGTCCTAGTGACTGACCTAGATGGCCTTGTCATTGGCCTTGGAAGATTTTTGTGCCCTTCTTAATTTTCCCCAATTTTGTACTGTAATATAGCAGGGCTCGACAATAGCACTTGCCTACTTGCCCGGGGCAAGTAAAATCTTATGTTGGGCAAGTAAAATATCAAAATGTTAAAATTTACTTGCCCGATCGGGCAAGTTAAATTTTGATTGTCTCAGGAAAAAAAATACCTAAACACTTTCGCTCTGGCAAGCTCTGAAATTGTGCTCTTATACATGTATTTGTGATTAAGAACACAAGCGATCATTCAGAGAAACAGCCGCGCCACTACTGCTTCCTTGCTAGCTGGGCAGGGAGTGTGGCAGTTCTCGATACCCACACGCTGATGTTGCTACCGAACTAGCGCACGGCCTGATTTTATAGGCCTAAAACTACGCAGAAATTACTGATTTCTTCTCCAAATTATCATGACTGATTTGTGCTTCCTAAAGTTGGCAGGTGTAACTTGTATCATTAACACACTTTTACTGTTAAAGACGTACCAAAAACAACACTTGGGAGAAATCTAAACAATTATCAAATAAAAATCTAAATAATTATGCCCGTATGCCCCTATCTGTTTTGGAACTTTGATAAAGGATCTTGTGAAAGAAAAGAAATAATTGTTTCCCTTCAAGGAAGGTAATGTGTTGCGCTCTTCTGTGCTAAGGAGCGAGTACAGCATACTATGGAGCGTAAACAATGGCCGTCTGTCAGAATGCAGGCCGACCTATTTGTGTAGAATTGTAAAATTGTATGACTCTTTAAATTCATGAATATCTTTTGCAAATCCCAGAAATAAAATAGTAAACTTCCAATGCCAAACAGGCCTTATCGGTTAGATTTAGTGAGAAGTAATAATTTTTAATTATATCTATTGTTTTTTTCGGGCAAGTAAATTTGTCTTTCGGGCAAGTAAATTCTATAATGTGATAATTTTACTTGCCCAAAGGGCAAGTAAAAAAAAGAAGTTAGTGTGGAGCCCTGAATATAGGAATGTGCCCTAAAAATATCAAAATTTAAGACCTGGGTTGGGGTAGGCAGGTAAATCAAAATACCTCTATATCATAATTTAACAGAAATAAAGTTTGTCAATAGCGTGACAATAACAGCTTTACATATTTCCCCATTTTGAATGAATGAATTCTTACTGAAATTGGCCAAGGAAAGAATGAAAATGGGATGTGATAAACAAAGTCCTCTTTGCATAAAAGTGAAAAAAAATCAACAAGATCATTATTAGTTCTAGGCAAAGAATTTTGCTGTGAAAATATCAAGTCTGTGTATACAGTTTACTGAAAGATAAAGAACATGCAAACCTTGACATTTTACAGTAAAACTTTATTCAAAAACAGATGACCACATGGGCATCATTGGCAGAGTTGTAGTGTTCGTACCCATATCTGTACTTGCACCCAGATACAAACTTCCTTACCCGCACCCATGGTCTGGTACCCATACCCATGCCCATGTCACACACTGGACCCATACCCGTACCTGTACCCATAGTCTCGTGCCCATACCCACATCCATGGTTTTGTACCCGTCCCGTAACCATATCCATATCCATGCCATGGTTTTGTACCCGTACCAGTACCCATACCCATGGGCTTGGACTCATACCGGTACCTGTACAAATACCCGTGGTTTCACACCGTACCCATTACCTGTACCCATGATCTGTACCCATACTGTAATCATTTACTTTTATTGTAGTGTAATTTCTATTTGGTGGATTTTGAAATATTTGTTACATAAAAGCCTAGTTTTATAATCAAGCGCGACATGTTCAAAGAGGGTGTGTGCTGTAAACTGTATACCACTCGGCCAAAAAAATAAATAAAATAAAACTAGAAAAGTTTCGACTGTGTGCAGTCGATGGGTATGCCTCCGCCCAGTGCGCCCACTATGTAGGAGCTAACAACCTAATTATATCAACAGTTAGCACTCCTAACTGAAGGTTAAGTCTCTGGCAAAAGTGTCTCATTGACCTTTGACTACTCTTGACCCTGACTTCGCTGACCCACACAGTGACCTTCATATAAATATTTATTTGGTTGAACCTATCTCGCCAAATAACGTCAAACAAAGTGAGCACTCTTACTGAACATTATAGTGCAGAAAAAACATTTGGGGACAAAGTCATTGACCTTTGACATTGATTTGGACCTTTGACCCCTGTAATCTACAAAAACAATTTGTCTTTTGGTTTTGACCAACCACGTGACATACAACAAAGTGAACTGCCTACTGAAACATATAGGCCAGAAAAATCGGAATCTACGACAAAGTTCATGACCTTGACCCTGTGACCTTGACCTGACTCCGCTGACTCTAACAAAATATTTTTTTTGTTTTGAAATCTAACCCACCCAATTACATAACATTGACCTCGCTAACGCTGACATAAGCCGAAAAATGAGATTTGGGACAAAGGTCATGGCACCCTTTGACCCTGACCTTGACCTTCAAACCACCGTGACCTCATCCAAAATATTGTCTGTCGTTTTTAACCAACAACCACAAATTATATCACAGTAAGAACTCTAATCTGGATTATAGCAAATAATGCATTTTAGACACAAGTTCATCTGACCTTGACTATGACCCTTGACTGATTGTCCCCAAAATCTAATCAATTACATCCTGCCTCAGTGGTCTACCCTTGGTTCAAGTATCATTAGAATCCCTCCAGCGGTACTTCTGTAATCTTGTTCACAAGAAAATGTGGACGCACAGACGCACGGACGTACGGACGCACGGACGCACGGACGTACGGACGGACAACCCCGAAAACATAATGCCTCCGGCTCCCTTACGGGGCGGAGGCATAAAAACAGCTGATCTTCACAAGCAGATCGATACACAAATTGTACTTCATATAGACCCCTCACGATGCATTGAATAATCCATTTTTATATTCAACTTTAACTCATTCCCCTATACTAATGATTTCAGGTCCACAAACTCAATCCTGACAAGTTATTGATGAAGTAACTTACTTTTACTTTAAAAAGATGTATCCTTTTAAAAGTGTTTAAACACAGAAAGGGGCAAAGTAGGGGCAATTCAACTAAAAATAAGGTCACGAGAGCCATGCAGACATCCTGGACCCAAATTGTCTTTGAACAGCGATTACTAATTCATTGCATCGACTGTGCCATGACTGTTTGCGGTTTTCGGCGTAATAAGACGTGGCGTTTCGTTTATGTTCCCCATTACTTCCTCTTCCTTACCATTAGCCGCAAATACAAACATTGCTCACTTCCAATTTTCTGCGAGCAGTCGTTATTTTGTAGGACAGGTGTTCACTTTCTCTTCTGACAATCAGCCCCAGGCAACTTGTGTAACTTTGTTTCAACCCATGGATGGGCTTTAGCTGTAGTTCACTATCGCTACATTTCAATTTTGTATTTGAGATTAACAACAATTCATTGGCAAATTTACCTTACAAGATCAAAACAATACACTGGGCATGCAGATGTTTGCCAAAATCCAAACAGTATAGATTGTATACTATGCCATTGCCAACATAATTTAGAGCCCAAGTATAATTGGGTTGATCAGATAATTTTTTTTCATCAATCTTTCACAAAGTATGGTATTGTCGTAATAAGAAAATAACATCGAACCTACTGAAACTTCTTTGTAAAGATATGTTGTGATTTATTTTTTTTTAATTATCAGTGAGTAGCTCCTGTATCACGATGTACATTTCCTATGGCACAAAGCAATCAGGAATACTACAAATATTAGCCCACTTTAGCTTTTGAAATTTACTCAAAAAGTTGTCAATCATTCAAATTAAATGATATACAATCTACACTTGGGACAGAACAGAAGTAAGCAAAAAAAAAACAAGAGCCCTGGGGGGCAAGACGCTCATCTGAGGTCTCGCAAACTCTCTGTGGTGCCCATAGAGAAAACATCAATTTTCATAGTTTTGGAGCCTGATATCTAGGCAACAACAGAGCCACATGAAGCAGGTGAAAAGCTTTTCATCCCCTTGCGATATAACTGATTTTCCCAAGTTAAGTGCTGACCCAGTATGTTAACCTTTGACCTACTTATGCGACCTTCAACCCCAATTTAACATTGAAGTCCTTATACGTAGGACATCAACCATACAAGTTAGTTACCAACCCAGGAGAAAATTGCAGATATTTTATCATTTGACCTCAATTGACCTTTGACCTACATATGTGACCGCTGACCCCAAATAACATTGAAGTCCCTGTTATGCACCTACCATCCAAGTTTGGTTACAAATGGGATTGTGGTTAGAAAGTTACCTAGTTTTGGCCCTTATGGGTACTGCCCCTGCCACCCCCCCCCCCCGGGGGGGGGGGACATATGTACACCCTCTATCCCCTCCCCCTATAGATCATTCCAACCAAGCTTGGTCAAAATCCACTGATGTGCTTCAAAGAAAATGATGTAAATGTGAATTTACAATGTGATATAAATTATTCCTATAGGGCCCTCCCCACAACCTGTTCCCCCCCCCCCCCTTTGGGGCCAAACTGGGCCATCCTGGGCATTGTCATTAGGAACAATAATTCATCACATATAGAGCTATCTACACACACGGTGACTTAGCTAAACCATTTCTGGATCTAGAGAAGTAGATGTTTGAAAATTACCTACTTTTGGCCTTTCCGGGGCCCTGCCCCTGGGCCCCTAGGGGGCCAGGTGTACCATTTGAGGATTCTTGAATCCCCATCCCCTAAGGATCATTCCTGCCAAGTTTGGGCTAAATCCAATCATGTGCTTTTAAAGAAGAAGATGAAAATGTGAAAAGTTTACGCACGACGAACGGCGGAAAAAATGCGACCACAATAGCTCACTTGAGCCTTCAGGTGAGCTAAAAAACCTCTGCAAAAGTATAAATTTCTGTTTTTTTATAAAGCACGTTATGAACTACCATACTGGCATGAAATGTGCTAGCGCCATAGCCAACACCTTAGTGTGCTTGTGATACAAGCAGTGCCATAGAGTTAACACTGCTGCTTTAAAAACTATTCCACAGAATGTGTTTAAGAGTTGATAAACTTGGAGTAATTTCGCTGCAAGAACATCTTTATAGTCCTGACACCTCCTTACAGCTGTGGTGAGAGTGGTGACACCCCAGACAAGTTTCCCCAACACTTGCACTCATTAACATGGACACCCCATGGCTGCAATGTTCAAGTTCACTTCCTTGATAATTTGCTAAAGTGTTCCTTCCTTTCACTACACATCACTTAGTCTCCACTAAATGTACATCCCGCTACTACTACTGCTATACACAGTGGCCAAAAAAACCCCCCAACACTAAATTTATCAAATACAGTAATCTTTTCCCCTTCATTATCCAAGTGATATTACTATTTTTCCTTTCATCTGATAGGGTGTTCTTTCCTGAGCAATACAACATTGAGATCATCAATTTTTGTTCAGTAGTGTTCATTTTAGAGGCAATTTTGCAAAGCAGTATTTGCATTTCAGCTTTACTAATAATGAGGCGTCCTATTGATGGCACCCCACAGAAATTACACAAAACTGGCATGTGCATACCAAATTTACATTGGTTCACAAAAAACAGCCCTAAAGTGGAAAAGTACCTAACCAAAATACATGAACTTGGTGTCATTCTACTCACAGAAAAAAATAGTTTATCAGTCACATGAACCAAATAAACATAACAGGCCTTCAATTATGCTTGGTTGAAAAAGTAGGAGAAAATCAGGAACAAAATTCTCCAAACAGTAGAAGAAAAGTAGGATTTAATCCACCATAGTACATGTAGGAGGAAAAAAATTAGTGTTTGGAGTAGTAACCCCCCAAAACAAATGGAAACATGGATTACGCAGACAAAAATGTAAGATTGGAAAAAAGCAGATATCCACGGAAACAACCTTTCCTTCACAAACAGGTGATGATAGTAGTTACAGTACTCTTAGCAACAACTTGTACATACTTCTCAACTACAAACAAACTTTTTAAACCTATCGCAAAAGGTTTTTTTTTCAAAAAGTAGGAAAATAAGGATTGTTTGGGGAAAAGAATTACTAGGACAATTAGGATCTTCAAAAAATAGGAAAAGTGGGACCAGTTGAAGGCCTGAGATAAGCAATTAATTTCGGGAATAAGCGTTACTGTAACTGTATCGTTTTTTCTGAGCCACCCTATATACATTTTTTTTTCCAGCGGTTAACTGCCTTCATCTCCTTCTTGCACCCCTGGACCGACTCCAAGCACTCACAGCTGCCAGGCGACTAACTTCTCTGACTAGCTGGGGTGATTAGGACGTGGATTTGGGGGTAACTATGCAGGCAGACTTGTTGTAACATGTGACAGAGCCAGTTAGCATTTCTTCGGCTGACCTGGTTACAGTCCATCCCTTTACCTCCCCCCCCCCCCCAATGCATGAGTGATGACAAAATTAACCTTATGATAATATTTCAACCATCAAACTTAAAGGCTGAGTTTAACCCATTCAAGACAAGACAAGACATCTCGTTGCAAGGTCTATAGGACATTCGTGTTAACTCTAACTATGCCATGGAAATTACATGGGGCATTTTGCACTGTACTTCTTTCAATCTTGTCACTGTTTAGCCATAGGTGCTCACTAAGTTGAGACTAGAAAAGACCAATACCTAGAAGATGCTACCTACCTTCATAATTCTTGCAAAGAACACCATACAATGACATACTGTGTTACAATATCTTTCCCTGACTCTCTACACATGCAAAACAGAACCCCTACATTTGCTCCAGCGACAGTTGCTATGGTGGCAATATCTCAGAAGACAAAGAGTTATGGTTAGGGTTGTCATTGGCATCATTGGGTTTCCAGTTCAGAATAGGGTTAGGGTTAGTGTTTGGGTGAGGGTTGAGGTCAGGGTTAGTGCATGAAATAATCGTCGGAGCAATTGTCAGCAGAGAGAATTTTGGACATTCCTGCAAAGAAAATATCCTTCTTTATGTCCCTACACATGCAAAAAGAAGATTTAGAGATTTTTTTTTCTGTCCTTTGCTACGAATTCTCACTGTCCATCACCGACAGTTCTTCTACCGCAGAACTCATCTTTCGATATTGTACATGTATGTAAGGTAAAAGTAAACATTCACACGCCAGTTACTGAGTGCGCAAGTATGTAATGTACATACTTCATATGCCACGAATGTGCATACTGTTAATGATACGCCAGCGCACAGCGGTGCAACCCACATCAGAGGGTGAGATCGAACTTTGTGCAGAGATCGAATTTCGATTTGACCACTAATTAGTAGTGATTGATCAAAAAACAACAAGTTACTTGTGGTATTTTGACACCCACTTGTCTCTTATCATCAAACAAACTCATCATCGATAAGATATTGTCTTAACAATTGCTTGTTGGCTTGACTGCACTGCACTGATTTCTGAACGTTGAACCAGAGAGGTGTTATAGGAGTGGAAACTCACTGGATATCATGCTAAAATATGTGTGAATCTGAGAACTGACATTTGGATGCATGTCATTCCGCAATGTTTTGATGTTACATGCTCCAATCAGCACTTTTACGATACCATCAGTTTACAGCTATAATTTAGATTTTGTCAGAAATAATGGACAGAACAAATTCTCAAAGTTATGCCTCTGCTCTTCTCATAATTTATTTGCTAAACTGATGTAAAGAACAATGAAGTCTTTCAAAAATGTTACATTTTATTTGTTTGTGCTCATTTCTGCAGGTTTCAGATTCCCATCTTAAAAAGTTTGATAATACGATCTGTGAGATTCAGTTTGTCTCCTAATACATATTTTCGCATATTGTTGTATTATTTTCCAGTTAAAAAACACACAGTTTTATGTAACAAATACTTGCTTGTCCATCGCACAGTGAACTAGACGATGACCCATTTTGGAGATTCAATCCTTGCAAATTATTACAGTCTATTGTCAAACCACCAAGCAAGTACATTCTGAGCAGTTACATACCTTTTCTGCAGCATCAAACATGGGGTCAAAGGAGAGTAGTCAGACTCCACTCCTTCTACAACACCTCTTTGGTTGAACAACTATTCTGGTAAAATCAGTGGAATATCTGGAAAAACTGCACCCAGGGTAAGCACTAAAATCGCCTCCCCCCCCCCCTTCCAACATCTGATGTCATTGTAAGCACTGAAATTGCACCCCTTTCAACTTCTGATGCTGGTTACTTTTTTAGATGCATGTTCATCAGATTCAACTTTCGAAGTTGCCCCCCCCCCCCTGTTTAACTTTTGATTTTTTGCAACCACCCCCCCCCCCAAAATGGCAGCCAGGTGCCCCCCTCCCCCAAAATATGCCACTGGATAGAATGTAGATCTTTACCTGATGGGAGGACGTGGGACCAGGGAGGACCAAAAAGGAGGACCAGGTGCCCCCCTCCCCCAAAATACGCCACTGGATAGAATGTAGATCTTACCTGATGG
>JZLH01S0206122.1:0-16442 GCA_001188425.1 Eucidaris tribuloides
CAGACTCGAACACACCCACACACACACACCACACAACGTCCGACACACACACACACACACACACACAAGTCACACACACACACACACACAACCACACAACACACACACAACGCACACACACACACACAACACACACACACAAAGTCACACACACACACACCACACAGAGTTAGCGGATCCATATTTTCCTATGAGCAAGGGTTTTGCATTCAACATTCATTTTATGTGCAATACATTGGAATGACTGTAAACTAGGGGCGCGTCCAAGTACATTGGGCAAAATGCAAACAATTCCTGGGTGATTGCCCATCAGGCGAAACTTATGTAGGTTCATGGATTTATTTCCACATTTTCAAGAGTCGTTATGCAATGGAGTCACGCAAAAATTTCGAAGCCACAGACTACATAAGACATACAAATAAAACAAAAAGAAATTGTCTTCATGTCTCTCGTGTGGTTTAACAAATTTTCATCAGTTTATGTTCCAAACACAAGAAACCTGTGAGTGATTACTTTGAGCGCTAATTGCCTATTGTAAATCATATTGCATCAGCTTGTCGGCCATAGCTTACCATCGGCAACGGAAGAAGTTAGAAAGTAAGTAGATGTAAGACGTTATATTGTGGCTCAAAGGGTTTCACATTAGATAGTATCAGACAAATAGGACCAGATTATAGAAGGCTCGCAAAGCGATAGGGCAGTTTCCGATTCTAGAATCATTTTCACTGCATAGAAAATATGCAGCTGAAACACTCTCTTACCTGCTTGGAGGACAATGTCATTTGATATTAACATGCATTCTCCATTGCCCCAACCCTGCAGATATCTGGCTCTTAGGCTCTCGCAACGGGGTTAAGGTATACATGAGTATACATACTATTAGGTAGTTTTCTTTGAGTTGGTTGGCTAGTTGTGTTTGTTCTAATGTGCTAGTTTTGTTTGACGGATTTTCGAGAAAAATTGACATGGTTTGTGAAAAGACTGGGTTAATGAAATGAAATTGGGTCAAGGTCAGTGGAAACGTACAACTTGGCATGCGGTAACGTCGTGGACGACATTTGTGGGCAGCTTAAAATCCAATAAATGGCCACTGTGGCGGACTCGCAGACGTGTGAACAGGTGGGGAGTTGGCCATCATATCCAATTTAAACCACTCCGTGCGAACTTTGGGCATTTTTCCAGAAATGTACAAACAGATGTATGTGGACAGACGGACACAGAATCAGATGGTGCCGCTGCTCACACGTCCATTATACACGTGGGTGTGACATCATGTGACTGGGCTCCAATGCGTTTGTATGGTGTCTTGTATGTTTGGTCTTCTGTGATGTGCCTGATATACATTATGTAGTGGTTTGAAAGGAAGTCAGTGGTAGAGCATTTGCAATTAACAAAAAGTAGTGGCTGCAATGCGATTGTGATTGTGGGGGGTGGCAAAAATCTCTCACTTACAAGAAATTTTGTATTTCTGCTGAATAATTTACAAAAGCAGTGCAACAAATCAGATAGAGAAATATTAGGATAAGAATTAATTCGGAACATTGTAGCGCCTGACTGTAGGCCTATACTTTTCTCTTAGTCTTAATCTTCTGGACTCACGGTGACCCTTCAAAACTTCAGGCTCAAAAATCACAAGATCACTCAAAAAAATGAGTAAAACAATAAGTCCAAATTTATTCTAAAATTAATGTTTTTATCAGTCTCTAAATATTTTCTCTATTTTTTTTTTTAGAGCATAATTGCTAGAACAAAAATGAAATTAATGGTCATGACCATGAATCCTGGGAATACCATAATCTTCCGGTGCATAGCCCCGCACCCACCCCCCCCCCCGCCTCTCTTTTTCTTCGACAGTCTAACATCCAGGGGCCCATCCTTTTCATACTCTGATATCTTATATCAAAGTTTCAAGTTACTTTGATATGTTAGAAAAGAAAAACATGCCAATTTTTTCATACACTTCCCGGTTCAACCAGTCCCTTTGCACAAAAAGCATCCACGTCTTGTCGTAGCACATCAGCCTTCCACGCCTGAATTTATTCCGAGCGGGGGAATGAATTGTGGCTGTTCATATTGTCCTTGAATTTTGCTGCTTTTCCTTTTGCGGTATTGAAAATGGAAAATGTTTCTACAAGATATTACTTAAGCACAATTCCTATTTTTGAATGTTTCCTGAACAAAAGGTGAAGAGAAAAATAATTACGATTGTTTCAATTTTCAATTGTATATTTACTGCTGTTACAAATGCAGCATGAGCGGGCAAAGGCGTAAACTGAGACCATACACGTACGCAGCGCAGGGGGCCAAAGGCAGGATGTTAACAACCCCAAAACACCCCCTTTCCCCCGCTAAATAACCCCCTTTTATTCGTCAAAATGGGGGTGTCTTGAAAATGTGATGAAATAACCCTGAACATGAATAAATGTGGCATTTCCTGGATCTTGGGAAAAAAAAAAAAACGCCTCACTACCCCCCCCCCCCCGAGCGGAGTTTCGGATGCTCGAGTGTGGACTGATCGGTATATAAAATTTGGCGACCTTGTATTTGGAACAACAAAAATTCATCCAACCACCCCCCCACCCCCACCCCCCCCCCCCTGTAATACCCATTTTGGTTTCGTCAAAATGCGGGGTGTTTTTGAAAATGGAAATTAACCCTGAAAACATGAATAAATGTGGATTTTTCTGGGTCTTGGGGAAAAAAAATCGTCACTTATCCCCCCCCCCCCACCCCGAGCGAGTTTTCGGATGCTGGCGTGACTGGGAAAAAATTTGGACCTTTGTATTTGGAATAACAAAAACTTCATCCAGCCACCCCCCCCCCCCCGCTGAGCGAGTTTTCGGAGGCTGGCGACCGGGAAAAAACATTCTAGACCTTGGATTTGGAAGAAAAAATCAGTCACAACCCCCCGTCGGCCCTCTTAACCCCCCCCCCCCCCTTGTCGGACGCCTGTTCCGGCTTGCATTTGGTCTGGCTAAAAAAAAAAAAAATATTTTGGCAGGCCCAAATTTTTCCCGAGGGCATTTAATTTTTTGCCTCCTAAAATTTTACCTTGGCACCACCCCTGCATGAGTAGAAGGCGTCATTTGACCCGCGGTTTGACCTTAGTTAATGATATGTCCTTCGATTGGTAATTTATCATAATGGTGAGAAATGTGCACTTTTAAAACAGGGCTATGTAATAAGAAACAAGAACACAATTCCAAACTTTTGCTCCATGCAGGACGTTGTATTTCAAAGTTGGGGGTGAAAATTTGTGCCCCCCCCCCCGCCGCCCAATTTGGCCAAAATAGGGCAAAAAATATGATATATTTTCTCTCAAAGTGATGAAAGTTAGACGTTCTAGGTTGTAAAAGCTCAAAATTACATGACACTTTACTCAGAAAAGACCAAATTAATTGTTGAAACGGCAGTTCCCTTCCCATATAGATATTTTGTCACACATTGCAGTCAATCGTAGTCAAATTCTTGAACCACTGTCATAAGAGAAAAAGTAAAATTTATTTCTCACAATGCCTTCCTCTTGTCTTTAAACCTCGCCATTGCAAGTGCCGGCGCTGAACAGGCTTAATTATATTGCTGACTTACCACACAACTACAGTATTTAGCAATTAAAAAGAGCAAATAACAAAAGGACTTGACACCTGCTAGAATAAAATCATCAGCAACAGACATTGTTGTAACAAAAATAAATTAAATTAAAATAACATGAAAAAACAATGTATGAAATACAATAGCACAGCCTCCAAACCTGTTTCAGCTGAATAGTAATATCTATTAGATAAAATTAGTTCATCACATTTTGCTTAAACTAACAAAGTTTTTTTTGTTTTTAAAAAAATCAGTAGTAAACTTTACGTTTAAACAAGCCAACAAGCATAATAACATGAGATAGAATTAGTAGATTATTACCTAAAAAATTAATAATAATTCGGCAGCTATCAATAGAGGAAGAATAGTGCAAATTAGTTCAACTACACTAGCAAAACATAAAAACGTTTTAGAAATGTTTAACTTAACATTACGAAATGAACACATGCATGCATGTTAAAATATTTGCAAAGTAGTGTGAGAACATGAGCCACAACATAAATTTTCATTATCGTGCATTTTTTTTTAGAAAAAAGGGGAATTACACTTTTTTATTATCATTATTTTTTACTTGGGACTTTATATCATCCAATCACTTTTATTTAGCATCCACTTTAGAAAGAAAGGACAAATGAATTTGAAGAGGAAGAGCATTATCATGATTTCCTTCTTGTGTATTTTTAATTATCGTGAAACAAGTCAAGTTTGACGCTCGACAGGGAATTGGGCATACCAGGTCTTCTGGAACTGGGCAAAAATCCAAAATGTTATGGCAACTCCATCGCCAACCTGCTGAAAGCCTCCTCTAGGATCGTACAGCCGGCCATCATCACTTCTTCTCGAGTTAAGATTGGTAAAGTATCTTGAAATGTCAGGTAGCTGCCTTGTCTGAGCTTATGTTTTCCCGGTAGTCTCGCAGTGTTGCTGCATGAGAAACAAGAAATGAAAAAAAACTGAAAATCAAACTTGAAAAGCAAACAAAGATCACAAATCTGAAATGAAATTAAATAAAATTCTAAACTAATATTGAAATTGAAATCATAAACTTAGATTCATAGCTGTTGTGGCCTATGTTACACAATTGCATAATAACACCCATACTGTACATACATAAAACTATTTCAATAAACTCATGTAAACTTGACACAACACAGGCATTTTTCCCTATCATTGCGAGGAAGCGTGAGGGGCGGGCGGGGGGGCAGTACAACCATATTGATTTGGTCAATTAACTTTTCAAAACTAATGTCATCGACCAAAATATTCCGCAGCGCGGCTAGACCGACACTAAATTGCATTATCCAAATCCAGTCCAACAACAGCAAAAGTATCTATCAGGTATCAAAATATAAAAACGTTAGTCGTTAGGGTTACGGTTTAGGGCTAGCCTAGCCAGGGTACTAGGTTAGATCCATGTCATCAAAATTATCAACCGCACATGTTGTGATTTGTGTATGCTCAAAATTACAATACTTACCATGATGGGACTACAATTTGGGGGGGGGGGGCACTGGTCTGGAATTGGATGCACTAGCGCCACGGCCGGCCGGGTGGCACTGGCATGCTAGTTAGCCTACGGACGTGTTAGGCCTAACTACAGTCACGTAGTTCTTGACTATACTATTCATTAGATCTAACGTTATAGCCACGACTCACGAGGAGCAGTCTGTACAAATATCTGGTGACCCTCAGATACGCCACTGCAACAAATGTTAAGAGGTCTACCTTTTTACAAATTAATAGCAAGAGCTAACGCTTATAGAGATCGAGACTGAGCCGAGCCTGTGGGCGGTCTGACTAGGACAAGTGCACAAACGTTCAGTCACTGACTGACGAGTCAGTAGTACTGTAGCTGCCCCTCAGGCCTCTATTAGGCCTAATTATAAGATGGCCAAACTTCAACGTACTGGTTTTCTTTCATATACATCTCTCACCTTTCTTTGTTCTTGAGGAACCTGAAGAATGTCAGTTTCTGGCGTTTACACCGTCGATTGGAGCAATTACTCGCTGAAATGACCGAACTTGCCAATATAACGACGCCATGTCCACGATGATGCGTGCATACAATTGCTTGCATCACGGCGAACTTGCCTCTCCTGAATGGCGCTGACACCGGCCCATGGGCGTACTACAGCTTTTTCGCAGAGTAATCCATCTTGCGCTGCTTCGCAGCGCTCTAGGATCTTTGATGGTAATACCCGAGCTATACCGTGCGCGCGTAAGTGAATACAAAACAGTCCAGGCAGTGGACTACCGTTGGTCGGCGTCGCGTCTGCCCGTTGTATGTCACTATCAGTGTATGAAATCTGTTTGGCTGACTTCTGAACAGGTAAGATTAAGATTAAAACAAACTTTATGAAATTCAAACGTAATATCATAGCTTTAGCACTACAGTACACGTAGGTGCGCGCTAATGTCTTAAGGTTTCCACGTAGTCCACATATAACGATTCATGTAGGGTACACAAATCACAGCATGTTGACTTGCCGTAAATTAATCACTTTCATGCGGAATTCCCGGGGGGGGGGGGGAGCGGGCACTGTCATTAAGGTATACACCATGCGCCTGTGAAAAACGAGTAAAAAGGGTTGCTTTTCACGGTCGGGCGATGTACGCGCGTACATCGAAAAGCCTCAAAAGGATGATATTCTGTAACTCTATAATAAAGACAAAACTCAACCGGTATTTGGGTAAAAGATATTTTAGGAGTCGGTACTTATTGAGATCACTCCTGTTTCTCCTGTTATCAGCTATCAACGACTGTGAGAGTGAGACATGTCAGAATGGCGCCGCATGTCAGTTGCAGTCTAATCTCTGCGGTTACGTGTGTAAATGCACCAGGGGCTACGCGGGAATCAACTGCGAAAACCGTAAGTTTTAAATAATACTGTCTAGTTAATACATTTATTAATTTCACCATCAAATTCTTTAATGACTGAATAAGCTAAAATTTGACAAAATGAAATAAATTGCATAATGATGAATTGTTCTTTAGCTCACAAATCCCTTGATGTATGGAACTCGACACAGAATTGATACATTACCAACATTTTGTAAATACGTAGCGAATAGATTTACTTCTTTTATAATACACCTTTGGAAATACAATATACGATAGGTATAAAGTTATAGACATTACTGATGTTTTGTACGCAAAGTGGGATTCCGTTAAATTACATTGCTAACACGTTTTGTCCCAGAATATTCATTCGAATATCATCTAATCCAATATAACATTTCAATGTTTAACAAAATACTGACTAAATGTCTGCGTTTTTTCTTTTATTTCAGTCGTGCCAGCTTGTCTGAGCAGCCCATGTCTTAACGGAGGTCAGTGCGTCAAGCAGCCAGGCTTCACCTATACCTGTACCTGCATCAGTCAATTCAGCGGACCGAACTGTTTCGAGCGAAAGTAGCCTGGTCTGTAAGGTCAAATTTTAACACAGTGTACCTTTTAACTTCAGTTAGGAAATGGAATGTTAGTTTTAGGTTTGGTGTTATGATATACATATCACTAAATAAGCTGTATTTATAAGAACCCTAAGCATAAACATTTATTTTGATCATGTCTACTGGATCTATTTTAATGTGCTAGATAATGGGTGGAGGTATACCCATAGACTACGCGGAGTCGAATTGCTCTAGTTTTTTTTTGCTGAAAATATAGTTCAAGGGATGTTCTGTCATTTGTTGGGTGCCACATTGGCACATGTGGGCATTTTGAAATAAAGTTCCCCACCCCCCAGAAAAAAAATGACCTCATGGGGTTACACAGAATTAAATATTGAAAGTGCTTCAACTTCACTTTTCAATTTGTCAAATTATTCATCTCGACTCAATTATATTTCTTTTTTTTTTCAATGTGCCTTATGGTTCTTGAGGTATGGGCCTTAAAAGGTCAAAGGTACATGTATTAATTTTGAACAAGGGTCAAAAAATAAAATCGCTCTGATTTTCGTCATAATGATCTCAAATTATCCATCTATCCACAAGGATTCAGAAGAAAAACAGTTTGCAGTACCTCTGATAGTCCTTGTTCATGTGCTATCAGATCAAAATATCATAGGTCACCTTTGGGCTAATATGGCTATTGATTTACCTTTGTTGCACAATATCTCCACAAGATGACATCGTACATATACTACATAGCGCAAACTATTCTTTTTCAAAATCATCAGGTAAACAAATAATTTGAGACCATTTGGCATAAGATTAGAGCAACTTTATTTTGAGCCCTTTACAAAATCAATATTTACCTTTGACCTTTCAAGGCCCATAGATCCAGAATCAAAAGTCGCATTGAAAAAAGAAACACATTTTCTTGAGTCAAGACGAGCAATTTGAGAAATGAAGTTGAAGCACTTTCAATTTGTACCCCTGTGTAACCTATGGTGTAATTTTGGAGGACTTTTATTTCAAAATGTCCAAGAGTGCCAAAGTAGCACCAGATGAAACCTGAATAGGGTGTAAAAAGTTGGCTGTCCTGCATGAAAGTTAGCCTCTCCTTACCTGCCCAAAAATGGCAAATTAAAATGTAGGGCTGTAGGCCTGTACCACGTTACCACCTCAGTTTGGTATGCAACTTTCTTTTACAGCACTCAAGAGAGTGGTCTTTTACTTAATTTGTGAAGACAACCTTGTTGAGATAAATTTAAGACGGCATCGATTTTGTAAACTCTTGTGATTTTGCTTCAATCCAATGGGTTTTATACACAGTGAATGCTTCATCAATATCATTACTGCAAGTCCTTTAAGAGGGTTCGTTAAGTGATAACTGTCTAAAATACAGTGATACAAGCCTAAAGTACAGGGATTTGCAAACTGGTGATATCTTTTGTTTACATCAACAGAGTTTTTACTTGGTTTTCCGCAATTTTAAGATTAAAATTCCATATGTTTTTGGCAGAACACATATTACATGTATGTACTAGGTGTTAAAAAAAAGATTGGTTAATTTTGATATGTAATAACACAAAAACTATACACCAGATAATACTGGCATAAGTTTGAGTTATAGTTGAAGATTGAACATTTTTGTAAGAGGTGGTTTCAGTACGATATCAATACTCAGTTTTATGACATTCACGCTTATTTAAAAAGTTAGAGTTCAGATTTTGCTTAAAATCCCACTCGCTGTACAAAATTTGAAACTGTACAGAAATCAAATGGTGTGTGTGGGAGTGTGTTTTGCGGAAAAATATCCAATTTCAATTTTTCAATAAACTTAACTTACAATTACAAAATTTAGGAAGGATGATTTTTTTTTATTGAGCACACTGAACCGAAAATATGTGGAAAGTGTCTGGGGTGCAAGGGGGTCAAACGATAGATGATTACCAGAAATAGCACTAAATCGTTCATCAGCAACAGAATTTGTCAAAATCCTGTATCACAAATCCCCAAAATAACCCTTCTGAATTTTGAAAAGTGATATTTATACCTTTGATATGTACTCACTCAAGCATGGCTTGACGGATCAACCACATTTTCACACAGACGTTTGTCAATTAGTGCAGAAATACTCATGCTAAATTATTTTCCTCAAAACTATTTCGTTTAAAAGTTATGGTATATTGAAAAGGGGGGAACTTCCTTTTTGTGTTGTGTTCAGATTCAGTGCCCTCAAGACCTATTTAGGGCGCTTTCATCTGAAATTTATAAAGCGATGCAGATCATGCAGACAGCCTCATTCATGGTGTTTGGAGGATATCCTGATTGTCTTGTCTATAGGTCAAAAATATTTTAGGTATTTGAATGTATGCATTTTGGAATAGTGATGATGTACAAAAAAACAACAACACTAAAGAGTTCCAAAAAAGTATTGTATTTAGCATGGCAATCAAAAGAGATAAAGTTTGTATTGTGCAAGGTATTCGAATGAGATTGTTGGAAATAGAATTATTTGTAATGTATTTAGCATGGCAATCAAAATAGATGAAGCTTGTATTGTGCAAGGCATTCAAATGAGATTGTTGGAATTAAAATCATTTGTATTTAGTATTAAAATTACAATGGATTAAGTTTGTATTGTGCAAGGCATTCAAATGAGATTGTTGGAATTAAAATCATTTATTATTTAGTGTGACAATTAAAATGGATTAAGTTTTATATTGTGCAAAGCATTCAAATGAGATTGTTGGAACTAAAATCATTTCTGATTAGTATGACAATTAAAATTGATTAAGTTTGTATTGTGCAAGGCATTCAAATGAGATTGTTGGAATTAAAATCATATTTCAGTGCTTCACATTTTTGTGTGTAATTTGACTCATTTCAGTGACTACTTTGACCTACCTCATGTGTGTCATTTTGACCTGCTTAATTGTCAAGAGGGTCACTACAGGGACAAAATAAAAGACCCATGAAAAAATGTCAGCCTGACCTGCATAAATTGGTCAGTCTGACCCGTGTATGTAAGTTGACAGGACTCATTTTGCAGTTTTATTGAGTCATGTAGCCTACGACAGTGCGGGTGCCAGTATCTGCAAAGACTCACTTGATATGAAGAATGTGTCATGTGACCCATGATATATGTGTCTTAGTGACTCAAATATTGAACTAAGTAGGTCATTATGACCTATCATAGGCATGTCATTTTGACCCATTTGACATGTTAAGGGTGTCACTACAGGGACGGAGTAAAGACTCACATAAGTGGGTACCGGTGACCCACCTGCAGTTTTCTGTGTACTACTATTACTACTACTACTCACTGGCGTACAGATTGGGGGGGGGGGGGGGTTTGGGGGTGCGCTTGACCCCCCAAATGAAATTTGATCATGGGTCAGAGAGGCTTATATTAATAAATATCTTTTTTCATTCATGAATTGATACAGATTTCGTAAATTTTGTGTTTTATAATCATATTTTCCATAAATATTACTATATATAATCCATGTGAGCAGACCCGTTTATGACACGCAGTCCTTACATTGACTCCCTGGTAGCAAGTAAACATGATACAGACAAATTTGGCAATCTATGTATCAAAATGATCACAATATTATTTTCCCCACTGGGAATCGATTATTTTTCATAAGTATTTGTACAACTCCGGGGGGTCGCTCTCCACACGGCCTGCTACGCCACCGCGTCCAGAAAAAGCGTCGTAAAGGGTCCCTTTCCAGCCTTCGACGTCGTCGACGTCTTTTGGAAAAAGGGTAGCTTTTTCAACTCAAATCGCTAGCAATCGCCGCTTAGGGTAGCCTTTTCTCACATGTCATGCCATTTAGGGTTACTAATTTGGTTTGTAGATTACGCCATTTACGGGTGCAAATTTGAGTACATCTATTAACATCTACCAAAATGAACGTTTTTTTTTAATAAGGAAAATTATAAATGAATTATTGATTGAACTTTTTCGGGTTCTGCAATGTACAACAATGTTTTAAATGAGAAAGACAGTTGGGTAGGGAATTAAAGTAGTTGATTTCACTGTTTACGCCTTTAGGGTGTTAAATTAGTGGATTTCCAGTTCACGCCACTTAGGGTATCAGAATGAGTGGATTTCATGGGAGTCACGCCGTTTAGGGGGTAGCTTTCTCATGCGTTACGCCATTTAGGGTCACAAATTTGGTAATGTAGGTTACGCGTTTAGGGTGCATTTCTGAGGTTGTTGGACACGGGTGGATACAGGCCGTCTGGAGAGCGACCCCCCCCCCCCGGGGTACAACTGTGACTGTTCATTAAGTGAGCTAATACTGAGTTACACATGTACGGGGTGTGCTTTAGTTTAATTCCAAGACTCGTTTCGTTCCTGTTTCTTACACAAACCAACAAATTTACTTCTGAAGTAGATGAAGAGATGAATCATCTCTTCGCATCACCCAGTTAGACGAGGATCACAGAACATTATAAGAGGAATTTAGTTATACCATGTATCATTAGAAATTTGTTTATTTCTTGAACAGTACATCAAAATATCATTGATCCACTTTTGATTGTGTAACGAGTCGAATATCAGAGATCTTGTTAAATATAATTATATAGTGGTACCGTCGTTATGAAAAGTCTTGACTTTATCGTAAGTTTCCTTGTAAAGTACCCTCTCCATGGATGGCGTATGAAATGTTTCAGAAATCATAATACACATAATTGTGGACAGTGGATAATTATGTTTGCCAATCACGTTGTGCTCGCTTACGGATTACTTCACATTAATTTAGAAGTGTAATATGCCAACACAAAATCCACCCCCTTAACAAAAATGTCAATCAGATGAACTTTTATGCAACATAATACATATCATTTTAGCTCTGTCTGTTTAGTTTCGACTAGCGACTTTCAAACACATTCATCGTTCCAGTTTGTGAACATATAGCTTACTATGAACAATCAATGAAATCACAATGAATTGTATTTGATTGTATTATTGGCATGAAAAAAATTGAAAGGAGCACATTTTGGTGATTGAACCTTTTCCCACGCACTACTGGTGTCATAATTCGTATAAAAGTCCCATCTCTCTGGTATAACCATCACCTGACCATTTTTACATTGTGTCAGTTCAAAAGTTCAAAAAAGTTCAAAAGTTTATTCCACATGATTCAATTAAAAAAAAAGACAAAGTTACAATCGTATACGCATGTATAGCAACGTGATTAAAAAAACAAATCATACAATCCCCAAAAAACAAAAAATAACAACGAAGGACTTAAATTCCAAACAAACAGAAAAACGAATATGATAAAATATGACCATGTGGGGGGATCAACAAAAAGTCATTAATGACCTATCGTAAGGTTGATCCCGAGATTAAACTTGTAAATTTATGAAATATACAGTACATTAAAGGGCAATTCCAGGCCAACAGCAAGCCGCCTCCAACGGCAGCAGAAAGAACAGTGAGACACACCAGTGAAAGCTATTATATAAAGAATGAACAAAAATTAATCAAAGTTGTTAATATCATAAAAATTAACTATCAGTACAAATTGGTAACACCGCGATACCCCGTGCAAACATCCCTCCATTCGCTACATACACATAGCTTCACCCACTCCATTCTCCACACAAACAAAATCTTGTCCAAACCAAATTACTACTAAAGAAACGATCCACCCAACTGTTCACTGCACGCATATTCACACAAACACTGTTTCACAAACATTCCAATGCAAGGCATTCACGCACATGCACAACATTCATAACAATGAAACTTGGAGAGACATCCAGAATTCCAAATCCAGCACATAAAGTGAATGGGGGGACGACCGCCATGAACACCACAATGCATCCAATCGTGTGATGATTTTAGGAACCTTCAAAATTTTCACATTTCCCTTTCTACATGTTCTACCAGTCTGATTTTTCCCAAGCAGCTGCTCTCACCGACCCATCCCCCGTCAGGTTACTTTGACACTATAGAATATATATAGTATGTCTACACTATTTTGAAAGGGTATCCATAGAAAACCACACACACACACACACACACACACACACACACACACACACACACACACACACACACACACACACACACACACACACACACACACACACACACACACACACACACACACACACACACACACACACACACACACACACACACACACACACACACACACACACACACACACACACACACGAACACACACACACACACACACGAACACACACAAACGTACACATACATACATACATACATACATACATACATACACGGAGACACATGCAAATATGTACATGTACACCTCTTCATGAGCAATCGTTTCTGACCCCCCAAATGATTTTGCCCATTACGCCACTGCTACTACTACTACTACTACTACTACTACTTCTACTATACTACTACTACTGATGATGATGATGATGAAAATGATGATGATGATAATAAAAATAACGGTTAAAGGTACATTTCCCTGAAATACAAAATCATTAGTATTATCAGACAACTAAGTAGAAAAACAAAGATATAGACATGAAAGAGACGGCCGAAGACTGTGAAATCTGGGACGGGTTTAGGTGTACCGACATCCTTACAACTTATTTTTAGGAAAACTAAACGCAATGAAACATTATTTATTGCATTTGTATTCACTTCAGACAAGATCAAAGGATTCTAATCATTTTGCAGTAGAAACTTCATGTCCTGTTTAGTATAAGGAAATAAAGTTTCGCGTTTTTTCTTTTAATAACAAGAGCCAGATTGTTTCTCGCCTGGGCCCGTGGCTATATACAAGATTTTCCCAAGTATATCCCCACCCCAGGTTTGGTGTCATAAGAGAGTCTTGCAAGTTAACTCCATCGTTTGACCTAAAAAGACATTTGACCTAACCATGTGACCTTCGACGGCAACTTAACATGATTATACCCCAAGTGCATCTATCATCTAAATCCAAGTTTGGTTGTCATTGCAGCAACGCTTGCCAAGTTATATCTCATAAGAGAGTCTTGCACGTTTGTGAGGTCTGGTGGCCTTTGACCTTTGAACTCCAAATTAAACTAGTTCATCAGTGATTCATAAAATATATTGACCCAATTTGCACTAAAATTCCCTGAGCCATTCTCAGTTCATCGTTGCATTATCGTTCATACCCGATCCCATTACTGTTTTTACGTCATCGTGGTAACAAGAATCGGAACAGACAAACGAACAGACAGACGACGGACGGACGGATGGACAGACGGACGGATGGATGGATGGATGAACAACAGAAAACGCATGATACCTAAGATGCCTTTGGTAAGGAGGCATAAAAAAATCAAACTTTTTACTTCAAATGGCGATTTATTCCCAAAAAATATAACATCGACTATTTTTTTATTTTATGTTTGACCTTTGATCTTTGACACTGACCTTGACTTTGAGACCTTGTAAAAAGAAAGTTTAACGTCAGATATGAATACTAACTTTTATGCGTTAAAGTGTACCATTGACTGAATATATATTGATATAAATGGACGTAACCAAGCCTTGTTGACACGGTTGGCATGGTAACCAAATATATATTTGATTATATATGGTGAGTTATCGCAAGAGAGCTTATATTGTAAGCCATGATATGTACTTTCAGGACATATATGCCATTCTTCAGCTCTATTGCAAAAGCGCGACCGCCACTTATCCCTGCCAACAGTCTACAACTTATTTCTTTGAAAACTAAACGCATTAGAACGGTATTTATTGCATTTTATTCACTTCACTAAAGATTTTAGGATTCACATCATTCTTCAGTAGAAACTTCCTATCCTATTTAATGTAAGGAAATAAAATTCCGTTTTCTTACTAGGAAAAAGTGGTCGTCACCTCTACCAAATTTACCTTCCATATTTTATCATCTGCATCAGTTTTCTTCATTCTTGTCTTCTAATCCGATGGCATCAATCATTCCTAATCTCATTTTAAAACGGGGTGTGTAATAAATTACCTATTTAACATTGGCCCGTACTCTCAAAGCAGGTTTAACCGGTTTAACAGATTTAACACCCCGTTTAACATAGGTTTATCCTCAAGTTAGACCATAAGTTTAAGTTTTCTTATCCACGAACTTGGCCAAAAGTGAAACCAACCCAGAGCTAAGTTTAATTATGGGTTTATCTCTTTCAAACATCTGAATTTCGTACATTCGGGCGTTCATTATACGTATTTTTGGGTGATTCAAATACTACATTTTCAAAATAAAGGATTAAACTTGTAGTAGCAGGGGCCAATATCCACCTTATGAACACCAATACTAATTCCGTTGAAATATACAATTTTCAAACTGATCGTGCGTTAACTTCAATATGTAGTGAGCTATATGGAATGATCTTTCGCGTGTGGTGTGATTCTGTGTTTATCTATGGGCAAAAGATCGACGCTACTCGCTAAGAACTAAAATAAGCGACTTGTCCACTGCATCATGTTGGCGCATGGTAGAGTTTTCGAAATATCGGTATTTGCAACGCTTCACAGAAGTTGTTGTAAAATCCGTCACAATTGGTTAAAAATAACAAATGAGGTGACATTAAAATTGCTTTGAGTTACTCTTTACAACCCATGTAAAATAAACGTCACACACATTATAGGGTTGTTTTTTTTTTGCAAAATTTAAAGTTTTACAGTCAATTTCAAATTTTGACGATTTGACCTTTGACCTTTATACGTCACCAAACTCTATGAAAGTTGGCAGAATGTTGCAAAATTTATTCCTTGTTCTTATCATTTGAATTATAATAGAAAACGCCTCCCCAAATTGTCTTTTAAGAACATCTATGAAATAAGGCATTTTAATCAAAAAAATGCGGAGTGGTTGCTATGGTTACCTGGTAACCATTCATGCATATTGATAGAAAACTCGCAATAAGCAAAAAAATAACTTCAAAGTATCTACTTTAGGAAAATATCAACTTGTACAGCTCTAGCAAAAGTGATCACCCTATGCCTTACCCAGACGACTTTTTGGGCCTTCGCCAGCAGACTATTAAGATAAAATCCGAATAAAGATATTAATTGCCAGATTTGATAAGGTTTATAAAAGTGGCTAAGGACTGGGCAGATCGGCATTTATCTGACAAAGAGTTCCATTCATTAATACCAACATATACAAATGTATTTGGATAATATTGAGTTTCACATTGAAGATTACGCAAAAGTAACCTATTGGTGTTTCGTGTTACGCGTGTTTAAACACTGTCATGTAAAATGAATTTAGAACATAATTGGGATGGCGCTATCCCATTTACACATTTATATATTATGCATAATGTTGACTTTTTAAACATTTCTTTAAGAGAAGACCAGGATAGTATTCCAAAAACTTCTTCTGACGACGTCACCCAAGAATACCCACTCACAATATAGGCTGCCCTCCTGTGGAGCGTGTTTAATGTTTTACAATTCGATTCATATCGACATGACCAAA
>JZLH01S0206128.1:6900-18019 GCA_001188425.1 Eucidaris tribuloides
CATATTCACCTAGTTCCACACTACGGATGTTGTCCACAAAAGTTTTACTTACGGTGCATTTATGAGGTTTTTCCCCAGTATGACGCCTCATGTGCACTACCAGCATGTACTGGGCCTTGAAGGGCTTCTCCTCCCGAATACAGTCCCGCCATCGACAGATGAACTCCTTGCGTTCATTATGGATATGATCATTGTTGATGTGCTAGATGGAAAGAAGGAAAAAACATAGTAAAAAATATATAAATAATAATATCAGGCCTTCGACTCTGCTTGGTTGAAAAAAGTAGGAGAAAATTAGGGACAAAATTCTCCAAAAAGTGAAAGAAAAGTAGGATTCAATCCACCAAAGTAGGAGAAAAGAAGGATCTTTATCAGTAATGTTTGGAGAAGTAAGGTCAAAGAAAACAGAAACATGCAGAATACTTGGGAAAAAATGCTAAGATTGGCACAAAAGCGGCAATCCATGGAATGAAATTTCCCTTCACAAACAGGTGATGATGGTAGTTACAGTACTCTCAGCAAAGATCTGTTAAGACTACATGTACTCAACTCCAAAGAAATATTAAAACTACAAAACCTATTTTCTGGCAAAAAAAGTTGGAAAATAACGATTTTAGGGGGGATAGGATAATTAGGATCTTCACTAATAAGTAGGAAAAGTAGGACCAACTGAAGGCCTGTAATATTCATGTTGATCAGTTCTTACAATTGGAAATGTGCTATATAAGAATTGATTGTATTGTACTGTATCGTAAGATAAAATGATGCGTCTGGTACATGTACCTTTGGTGCCAAGACATCAAAATAAAGGAAAAATTCACTAATCAGAGAAATTTATTTTTCAAACATTGGAAAGTAAATTGTCAGGGAACCTACTATGTATTTGAATGATATAAATAGGATCACACTTTCATTCACAAATTGTTTTTGTGAGTTTTTTGTTTATTTGTTTGTATTGAATATAAGGCACTGATACATTCTAATCAATGTGGATTCAGTATGTTTTCTGTTTCTTTGCTAACCTGCAGCAACGATGTTGGTTATCAATCCAAAGAATACATGTATATGAAATGGTTCTATGGTTAATGAAACTTCTTATAACATGAATTTTAAGTTTATTACAAATTTCTTAATCCCGCTAACAAAATTTTGACTGAACTTCCTCTTTCTATTATTTCCAGGAGTAATGGAATAGCCCTTAAAACACTTTACTCATCACTGTTGAATCAAAATCCTAATTTCATTCACCAGGCAATCCCCTCAAACAATTGTCTACGTACACTTAACCCTATTAAGTCATTAAAACAAATCTTCAGACTTATCATCTGATATTCTTATTGTAGGGACAGTGATTTTCCGCGATAACGGAAAACGGATGGAATTCCCGGAAATCACAACTTGAAACGGAAAATCACGCAAAACCTCTTTTTTCTCCAATTTTTTTTCTTTTTGAAAGGAAAAAACAAAACTCAGAACAAACATTAGAAAAAGTTAATATAAAAACACAGAAACAGCGAGAAATACTTATTTTAAGTTTTATGTAAACGGAATTGTCAATTTTTTTCATGTATACAAAGTCTATGGCAAAACGGAATTTCCATTTTGCAGACAAGTTGAAACGGAATTCCAGATTTTTGGAAACGGAAAAGGCCTTTTCTTGAAACGGAAAATCACTGTCCTTATTATTGTGGTACTGAAGGTGTTAACAACATTTTGCTTTCTATTCACAACACAGTCTGGTTTCCAGACATTACGATTAAGTTATCCTATATTAAGGGGAAATATGTGTAGTTCACTGATTTGACGCTACGTCCTTGACCTTTGACTGGTCACAAAGATAAAGTTGCAGGGTCTGGAAAGGAGGATATTTACAACCTGACATAGTGTAAACATATCATGGCCATTTAATTGAAAGATAATGATATCAATATACAATTACTCTGTGTAATTTAAAACTATTTTTGAAAAACCCTGTTTATTGAGACGGATATATTCTGAGAAGTGAAGATTTCACATACACTGTACATCAAAGCACATGCAGTATGATCCATACCTATTCTTTTTTATGAAAGCAATCACGAAAAAACAATCTGTAAATAATAATGATCCGCATATGACAAGTTGGTTTGAACTCAACTTCCAAAAAGTCAAATAAATCAGTGAAAATTTGACACAAATCATATGAATATCAAAAAAACTATGAACCTTTTAACCTTGAAATCACCTTTATTACAAATGCAAACTATATCAAATTAACACATCCGATCATGTGGCTATGATTTAAAGTGTACCAATACCCTAAATTTTAATGTGTACAATATTCCGGCACTTGTGCTGCGCATGTTTAAGTTCTTCTTCATTAAGCACTGATTGCTATGTGTGCACGTCTTGGCTATACGGCTATATGCGTACGTATTTGCTCAACTATCAAAGTTCAGAATCGATATTGATCGATACATTGGGTGTGTGTATTAATAATCACGACATACACAAACAAATAATCGACAGAGCGATTGATCGATTGATAGAATCGGTTGATTGACTAGTCTATTTTAAATTGATTTTTTTTTTACTTACTGTTTGAAATATACATTCAAACTCCAATAAACAAAAACGGAGTGATCATGAGTGCTAATACTTTGCAGAGGGCATGCCACAAATATATCCTACATATACAGAGTGTTTAGCAAAAAACGGAACCCAACTACCACCAGGAATATAAAATCTAATAAAAATGATTACGTTTATTTCTATAGATCATTCCAAAGAAAATTTATTACTCTTTTATTTGATACCATATTTATAATGATTTAGCCTGGAGTTATGGAATTACAAACATTTTAAATGAGCAATGTTAAAACTGCTTTGTAGACAAGATTTAGATCTGTAAAAATACCATGAATAGGGGAGGTCTCGGTGACTAACCATCTGTGACCGTGTTGAAGAAAAGACCTGAATCTTGTGCACAAAGCAGTTTTGACATTGTTCATTTAGAATGTTTGTAATTCGATAAATCAAGGCTTAATTATTATACATATGGTATCAAATGAAAGAGTAATAAATTATCTTTGCGATGATATATTGCAATAAACATAATTACATTTATTTGATTATATATTTCTGGTGAAAGTTGGGTTCCGCTTTTTTATAAATACTCTGTATAGCAAAAAAAAAATTATCCAGGGTATTGGTACACTTTAATTGTAGAATTGTTGATAACTCTTTAAAGTTTCTGCATACAAGATTTCACAAATACAAGGTTTTTTGAGGTGAACAATAGCCAAAATGTAAGATGGTACAATATATCCCTGAGGTATATTATGCATGTTGGATTCATAGTATTGTATACACACATAAATCTAGTTTAGTTGCAACGTTTTAGATTTTAAAAACACATATTCAATTTTTTAGTAATATATCAAGCATTAAAGTCCACACCATGGCGAATATGTCTGTTTTTCATTCATAACTTGTGGACAAAGAAGGTGAAAACCCCTATCAAGTTGTATACTTCTGTATCTTGCATATTGCTTAAGTATTGCCATATATTCAATTAACAGTGTACATCAAGTGAAGCATCAAGTTCACTTTGTACTGCATTCGTGGGATGTTTGGCTAAGCTTTGACACAAGTGTTCACGACTAAGCATGTCAATGTGGGAACACAAGTTCCGGTCCCGCCATCTTGAAAACCGACATGCTACTTTAAACATGCCATGTTCTTACGATCTTTATAGGGGACGGTCGAACAAGTTTTCACCATTAAACCTGGAGTGATGAATGGAAAATATCACATGAAATATGATTCATGGAAACGCCTGGGAATATGTTTTGATGTTGACACTCAAGACGCTATCCGTCCGACACACAGTCGAAGTAACACTCACAACACTAAATGCTCTTGCCAGCATATAACATATCCCCCACGGACAAGTTACACGGTTCAGTGAGGTTTGAGACTTGGGCATGGCACTACAATGCTCTGTAATCTGTCTTACAGTCATTATGCATGTTACTTGTTGATGGGTATTCATGTCCCATCTCACGTCCGATGGTGAATGTCCTCAATGTTAAATATTAATAACGTGAGAAGCAGACGTACCTGAACCAGTTGATCCAAGGTGTCAAATTTCCTCTGGCAGTCCTGCCACTCGCAGTCCGTGACCACTGGAATGTCTTCCTCCCCTCCCTGCGCCCCCTCCTCGTCCTTGTGGTCCGCCGCCCCCACGCCTGGACCGCGGAGTCCAGCGGGGGAGCCCTCCATCTGGGAGGTGGAGGAGACGGGGTCGTCGTGCGTCTTGGCCTCGTGGTGGTCCAGGTCGGCGCTGCTGCTCACCAAGTTGTTATTAGGTTCTGAGTTGTGTTTGATGATGACCTGTTGGTTAAACAAGACAAGAATTAGTTGCCCGTTTTCGTTAACGTACGTGACGTGTTCATGCACCGATTTCCCCCATACGATCAACCGTGCACACGCTTTCTTTCTACTTTTGCAAGAACACACAAGACATTCGTGTATTGCATTGCTTCATATGCTCAACAATATGTGTGCGCTCTTTCTACTTTCGCACAAACACGCACGACATTCGGCTATTGTGCTTCCGTGCTATCTATTTGTGATAGAAATCTTAGCTTCCCAAAATTTTTCTTTACAAAAAAATAAATAAACACTGGAAAAATGCAATGTGGTCCCAAATTATTATAACCAGACTACAATGACATCACAAAAATAAAAAGTTCTTATGGAAATAATGACGACCTCTGACCTTTGTACTCATATATATTTCACCTAAATGTAATCATTATGATACAGTTTCATCAAGATCTTCCCAAGGGTTTTTGAGATACATGTATTAGCAAGCCTTCTTAAATTGAGTTCAATGACCTCTGATCTTCATTGGATTCTCACATACAATTATACAAGTTTACCTACACCTCATTTAATTGTGAGTTTCATCAAAATCTGCAGAAGCAGTGTTTCAATACGATTTAATACGATCTCGGTAGAGAGTTGGAGAGTTCATTGACCTTAGACCACAGAAACAACATCAAGGTCAAGGTCAATCACACTGAATTCTACCCAGATCTTTTTTATGTGCTTCATACCAAATCTCATGTTGCCACGATAGTTTAATAAAATATTAGAAGTTCAAAAACCACCTTCTCGTTCATATTGCACACAAGACATGTCCCTTTGGTGCGTACTACACGTGAATGAATGGCCAGATGCCTAACATTACGCTCAAGAATGGATTAAACCAAATTTCATAATAGGCGTTCATCGTAACTCTTGCACTGTAACTACTTTGTGCTGAAAGGCGCATGAAGCATGCCGACATACATACGTGCCTACCAAACATGCTAACATTAGTGTCAATCTGGTCTGCTTACAAAGAACATAATGACTATAAGGTATGCATACTTGCAGTATGAACTTTCAGTAATTCTGGGTCAAAACTGTTGGGAGTTATTAAGAGTTCAGTACTTGAGTGGACAGATGGACAAATGAATGAACAGGCAACATCTTAAAGGCAGGTAATCTCATTTGCACCCCTACTGCAGTACATCAAACATCACCCATGCCCTTAGGCTATTGATGGAGGACATGTTTGTGAAATCTGAAGATCAGTAATTATCTAGAACTTGAAAAATGTGCAAAAAGCCAATGGCTGTTTAGTGCGTCTTCTATGCTGATATGTTTTTGTCTCTATGAGACAATAATTCAGATCGTATATAATGGTCACTATAATTCCACTAAAACCGACTTCTTGGCTCCTTTACTTTGCCATAGATGGTACAGTACTTTTTTCTATTAACCAGTCTATTTATACAATATCGATAAGTAGGCATGCAAAAGAGACACTCTGTTTTTAAAGCCCAGGTTTACTTGATAGATGGAGAAAAAATTGATTTTTCTTTTGGCTATATATAGACCAATATCATTCATTAATGCCCTGAAAATCGAACATTCCGAAGCAATTCCAGTTTTTAAAATTTGATGAAAAAATTACTGTTTTGTCATAGGAAATTTATATAGCTATATTTGCTCTCATTTTAAAAATCATGATATGTTAATTATTTTTGGTAGGTTTTATGTTGTTTTCTGATGCCAGGGGTGACAATAGAATACTTTGTAAAAGATTGACAAACATCTAGTCCTATTAACCAAACCTATACTCTGGGCTTTCAGTCCATCCTTTGAAGTGGCACAGGCCAAAATATTTTACCATTTGAAAGTGGAAAAATGGAAAATAAATGAATTGAATTGAAATCAAAGCTAGAACCTTTGCTGTAAGCCTGTGGAAATACATGGAGAACAGAACAGAATAAAATTTATCTAGGGATGGCAGGGTACAACAAATAGCATACAGGAAATGTAAGTTGTAGCAAATCACTCAGTTTTTTTCCCCAAAGTTGTTTCATTTGCTATCAATGTCTTGGTTTGACACTGCTTTTTTATGAGAAACATCAACTTCATGAAAATTACATTTCAACTGTCTGAAGGGAAAGTGTTATTTGAAACAAATTTATGTGGTTATGATGTAATGTTTACGCTGTATTTCTGTTGCCAGCTCTATCTTTCTCTTTGTAAACCATTTCATACAAAAATCTACCTAAAAAATGACACACACACACAAAAAAACTTACCAAGATACCATACAAAATACAAAAAAAATATAAAAACAAAACAATAAAATTACTCTATTAAACTATTAAAAACATACATAATCATCACAAAACAAGAAAAGAAAAAAGATGAACTGGTTAGGAGAACTGTGATTATTTTAATCAACTGAAAACCAGATACTCTCTAAAAAGTGACAGCCCTCAGGGTTATTAAAAACACAAGTATGATCATTTCTTCAAAGACACTATATAACATAGTGAAACCAATTTAAAAAATTGTCAAACTTTGCTGTCTGACATATCCGACAACGTTTGAATGAACAAATAAACACCATAGAACACAAAGGTTGAGACAGTTATGCTGTCACTTGTAAAATATGTACATATTAAAGTTAGCACATTAATTATTCACAGCCAATGAAAATGCTGCAACACAGCAGTCTACAGGGAAAAAACTGGAATGGTCTCTCAATGATTTTTACTTTTATAAGGCACTTAATGATAATTTTGAACTGTAACTTTTTCAGAGCTTCATTTTTAGACCTTATCAAAGACACTAGTACAGGGAAAAAAATACAAGGGGGCTCGGGGCGATTTCGCCCTCGAAATGGCGAAAGAGCCCCCATTAATTGCCATAGGGTTCGATACAAAAGAGTATCTGAAACATACAAAGTAGCCCCCGAAAAGAAAATTTTCATTTTTTCCCTGCACTAGTAGCATGAGGAATCATGTAGCTCACATTTCTTAAATGGAAATATTGTTATACAATGCCTTTAATCTGATAAGAGAGGTTTTACTTAGTTTTTTTTTATAATGTTTGCCCCTTAAGATAAAATTACTCCCAATTCTTATGCTTTTTTTACTGATGTTAATGGGAGACGACCCCTTGTCTTCTAGTGGTTCATGTACTACACACTCACCTGTTCTCTCGATGTCAAAAGTACACAAACATTGAATACTACACAGGGCAATGAACCCAGAATGTGTCCGATGTCTCACGAGGGAGTCAAATGAAACTTTGATGCCTAACTTCTCATTCTATCAATAAACAACTGCTTTCAAATCTGTGTCAAAGTTTGAAAGAGTGAGATGATAAAACAAACAAACAAGCCATTCTAAAAGTTAGATGACACCGTTTTGACCTCTGACCCCGTAGAGCGATGACAAATTATGTTACACGTCATTTATTTTCCTTCAAAAAAATATGCGAAGCATTTGCAAAATAGATTGGTTTAATGAAAAATAAACATACATGGAAAAAATATTGTTTAAATAAATATGGAATAATGATCTCATTTACAACCACAAAACTGATGAGGTTTTTAGCACCTAGTACTTGAACAGACGTAAACAAAAAAAAATGCTGAATTGATTAACCCGTGAGATTTGTAACAACTGGATTGCAAATAAATATTCATTGGAATTAAGTTGATTTGTTGTATGTTATAGTACTCATATATATTTAGAGTGGTTAACGGTTCTTGGTTAGTATACATTTGAGTAGCAGATGGTTACATAAATTGAAATAAACGGCAAATCCGAAGCCCTTTTTTGTGCATGCTACAAAACGGTCGACGTGTGGGTTCAGGTTGTATGATGGAAATGGTAATGTACATTACCTTCCATCATTCTTTGCATGTTATTTTTCAAGTGCAGGCTATTTACATTTCGTGAAGTTTCAACTTGCGATTTCAAAGAGATGATTTGATGCTGAAGGAAACAGTCAAGACAATAGCAGTTACTCTCGGTATGAATGAAGTTTTGACTACCTATTGATTGGAAAATGTGTTTAACCAACTATCAATTACATATTGAAATCAGGACCAAGATATTAGCAGTTTAACACTATGCAAAGAAAATTGCACGTTTAATTTGAAAATACAAAAATGATTTTCATGTGTCGTAATTATTTCATTAACATGAATAAATTCATTTAGAAAAACGCTTTGCATTACGCACTAAACTTACATCGTGAAACAAAGATAAAGATTACAAGAAAATAAAATAGAAAATAAATAAGACAATGGAGATTTGTTTATTGAAATACATGTAGTAAAACTTATGATTCCAACAATTTTTAAAAACTGAAATCTTTAACAACTGTGTATTTTCAAAAAAGATTTTTGCTTATGTGTTTCCATGATTTCACTGTATGTATTCAAACCAACTTGCTCAGAATTCCACTTTCAATTTTTCCACAGAATATTTCCACAGAATAGGAATATTATTAAAATTAAATATCAACTTTCTTCAAAAGTTATGCTTATTTGGTGATTTGGTGTCATACTGAAGTAGAATTAATGTGCTCCTTGAATTGGTTGGTTACATCTCCTGTGCCTTTATCAATCCTAGATAATAAAATAACTTCTTGAAATAAGGGCAAAATTGATTTTGATTCATTTTTATTCTTCAAATTTTAACTAAGACTTTCAACAACCATTTACCTGTTTATGAAAGAAGGTATGAGCCTATTACCATGACAAAAAAAAAACAAGGAATGAATGTCACAGAAGCTACTGCTTGTTGATAAAATCTTTAAAAGCCACTAATGTAATAGTTTATAATACAATTCAATTTGTGTAAATTGTTTTAATACAGTAGTTGTCTTTCAAGTTACTAGTTGCACTGTTTGAAGTACTGTAACAGATATAAGCAGCACAAAACTTGATTTGCCTAATTGCAACAAAAAAAAGCAAAAGCTCAGTGGTAGAGCGTCCGCTTTTCGACCGGGAGATTCCAGCTCGCTGTCAGGTCATAACAAAGATCGAATGCCTCTGGCATGGTGCTGGGATATCTAGATGGTGAACAGAGTTAAATGCGTGGGACTACCAGAGGACTAATCCCCATTGTACTCAAATTGTCTTCTGCAGTCATGATGCCTACAGTTACTGAAACAGAGATAGGCACTGGCCGATGTTCCACCACAGGAGCGAGACGGGTTTAACTTAATTTCGAGTTTCAGGAGATACATGCGTCTGTTATTTTGTCTAATACCTATTTTACTGTTTTTGTGCCCGTTTCACTTTTTATGTGCATTGTCAATGTTCTGATATTTGTTCAGGAGTATCAGCAGAACATCCCAAGTTAAAATGAAATTATTAGACGTTTTAATTGTTTTTTGGAAAAACTGTCAATCTTATCCTTATTAACATAATGACATGCAGATTATGCCCTGTAAGAGTTGTAAAACTTGCAAATTTGTTGTCATATACAAAAAAACGGCATCAAACTTAGGCTCCTTGACTTGAAACTAGTATCCACGATTTTCTTATCTTTTTTATACATATTTTTTTCTGAAAAAAAAAATCCTTAAGAAAAATGTAAGAATTTGATGTACAAACCATATACAGGATACATGTACAACATGTTCCTATCAGTAGTACCTAAAAAAATGTAAGAAGCTGTTACGGAGCACGAGCTTGATACAC
Source organism: Eucidaris tribuloides (assembly GCA_001188425.1). Lineage (NCBI taxonomy): Eukaryota > Metazoa > Echinodermata > Echinoidea > Cidaroida > Cidaridae > Eucidaris > Eucidaris tribuloides. The sequence continues at coordinate 16,952 of JZLH01S0206128.1, forward strand.
GGAAATGTTCCCCTAGACATTCCCTGAAAGTTCACAGTATTTGGGTCAAATGAGAAAAAAATAAGTAAAAAATAACACGTTTTGACACACCAAATTACCAGTAAACGTGCAATGTTGTCTACATTAACATATGAACAATCACGAGTTCATGTAATTTACACCCATGTTACGTGTTTTATTCACGCACGACTATGTCACGCATAACATGTGAACACAAATCAAATTAATTTCACATTTTTGGGGGGTCAAAAACTGAACAGAATATATACATGTAATGAGCAAGGCAACAGTAATGTTACACACTACATAGGCTGCAATTCATTTGAATGGCTAATTACCTCATATGTGCTTTACGATGTTGTAGACACTTACATTTCGCAAAAGATCGCAGACGGGTACACCTCCAACATACGGGTTACATTTTTTTTTTCCCCGAGTTCAAAAGGTCCCCTCCTCGTGTACGGGAGATCAGAATGACCCATTTACAGTCAGCATACCACTATCCGAATCTAGATCCGTGTCGGCATTTACGCTATTTATTATTTAATATATTCAGGAAAATGAGATTAATTTTTACGGCAATTTTTTAAATAAAATCCCCTGGGACCCCTCCATAGAGGACAAATTTGAAGAAAAAAATTATCTATTTTTTTCTTTAAAAAAACATATTTCTGACTTATGTGGATATGGTAGGCTCCACTGCAATTACAGAGGGGGGAAAATGGAGCTTAGTGGAGGAAATTTCCCTCATGAATGTGGTTACTGTGGTTATTCATTAATAAAACAAGAAATTATCTCATGTGCATATGTTTAAATATCACTAGGGAAACTACACTGGCACACTAACACGCCTTCAATGTCTTACAATAACAGATTGCTTATTTGGATAGTCAGAATCGCAAAAAAAAAAAGTCATAGCCACTTGAAAGCAAGACACGCATGCTTAGACCTGTTCCACTGGTAGCAGCAATGGTTTTCATACAATACTCAAAAAAGTTTTTTTTCCCTTTCTCGCCAGCCCTAATCTACTGGAAATCCAATCAGTGCACGAATCTTACACTAATGTTT
>JZLH01S0206128.1:18711-33214 GCA_001188425.1 Eucidaris tribuloides
GAGAGATAATCTACCAGATCTTTTCATGTGCTTCATAAAAATCTCATGTTAGCCACGATATTAAAATAAATATGAAGTCAAGAAACACCTTCTTGTTATAACTGCACACGAGAATCTTGTGAGTAATACCGGAGAAATGGAGATGCCTAAATTAAGCTCAAATGGATTAAACAAATTTCATAAGTTAAGCGTCATGGACGTAATCTTAGCAGGTGTATATTGTGACGAAGGCGCATGAAGCACCCGACATACATAAGTGTCGAACAACTGCTACAATTAATGTAATCTGGTTGCTACAGAGAACTAAAGACTATACGGTAGCATATGCAGTAGAAATTCATAATTTGGGTCAAAACCTGTGGGATATTCAAGAGTTAGTACTTGGAGTGAAGATGACATGAATGAACGCAACATCTTAAAGGCAGGTAATTCTTTGCACCGTTTATGCAGTAATGCAAAGACACCCATGCTAGGTAGTGAGAAGGACATGTTGTAATGTGAAGATCATAATACTTAGAATTGAAAAATGTGCAAAACCAGCTTGTTTAGTGGATCTCTAGCTATATGTTTTTGTCTTAGAGACATAATTCAAATCGTAATAAGGTCAGCTATAAATTCTCACTAACCGACTCTTGCTCCTTTATTTGCTTATTATTTCTTTGATGGTACAGGACTTCTTCATATAACCAGTCTATTCATACATTTTTTGAAGTGTGTTAAAAAAAAATTGTGCAATTGAAAACCGCCTCTGACAATTGAAAATCTTTGGTGAGATGCTTACTCAATCGTGACGTGATATCTTAACTTTCAAATATCCGCTCAGTTTTGTTAATTGCTTGTCTTAATCTCAGTATTTTATTTGAATAAGAGAGGGTAAACGGCGATGTGCCACTTATATTACAGTCCAGTATAAGTGACAAAGTGTGATTCCCCTTTTGTGTTGACACATATTCGAGATAAAAAGTACAGGGACAGAACAAATGGCATTTGAAAGCGAAGACTTGCCTTTGAATGTGAGTAAGCTAATGTCGAAACAGAGAGTTTCTAAGCGAAGACAGGCGCGTTTTTACTTGCAGATATTTCTGAGACGTGCTGCATCAACCATGCCTCGAGGCTATGAAGGAAGACAATGTCTGTGAATCGAAGATCAGTAATGTACTAGAACTTGAAAAAAGTGCAAAGCCAATGGCTTTAAGCTGCATATGTCTCTGCGGATAATGTTTATTGTTCTATAGACAATAATCAGATCGTATTAATGTCATATATTCACAAGAAAGACTTCTTGGTCTTACATTGCCATAGATGTAAGTAGTTTTATTTACTAACCAGTACATTTTTATAAATGAATAAGTAGTATCAAAAGAGAACCTGCTTTTATAAGCCAGGTTTAACTTGATATGAGAAAAAATTTAATGTTTGTTTTTTCTTTTGGCTATATATACCATATATCATTAATGCACTTAATCAACATCCGAAAGCAATTCGATTTAAAATTGATGAAAAATTATAATAAATTAGCAGGCTCCGACTGTTTTGTCAATAGGAATAATAGCAATCGATCTCATTTAAAACATGATACGTTAATGTATGTTTAGGTAGTTTATGTTGTTTCTGATGCTGGGGTGACAATAAATACTTTAAAAGAAGCACAATCATTATCATAAACAAAACCTATATCTGGGTAGAGTCCATCTTGAAGTGATAAAGGGGGGGACAAAATGTTTAACCATTGAAAGTGAACATGAAAATAAATAATTGTAATTGAAACAAAAGCAGAACTATTGTAACCGTGAAATACATGGAGAAAGAAATAAAAATTATATTTAGGGATGGCAGGTAAAACAAAATACACGCAGGAAATGTAAGTTTTGCAAATCACTCATTTTTTCCCAAAGTTGTTTCATTTGTATCAATCCTTGTTTGACAGCTTTATGAGAAAATCAAACTTCTATTGAAATTAAATAACTGTCTGAAGGAAAAGTTATTTGAAACCAAATTGAGTGGTTAGATTAATGTTACACCGGAATTGTCATGTTGCCAGTATCTCCCTTTTACACAATTTCATACAAAATTACTAAGAAACGTCACCCAAAAAACAAACTGGTACCACATACAACAATACAAAAATATAATAACAAAACAATAAAGTACAAATTAAGATGGTATTGATTTGATGTAAAAAAATCTATATGATCAAATAGCTGAAATCATATCAATGGGAGATTAAATAATAAACTCTCCATAGAAGAACTTGGGTAAAATTTGAGTTTTGTGAAAATCTGGACGTTAAAATTAACTGTCCATTTGCTCGGACAAATTAAAAAATAATCGCGACGTCAAACGTGACCGTTCAAATGGTCATCGCGTTAGTCAAAGGCGCGCAGGCGATATCCGTATAGCCAATCAAAGGGTGCGCTCGTACTTGCTACGTGAACAGAACGAATTCACATTTTGAGCAAAAATTGAAAATCACAGAAGAAGCTAGACCTGTCTGGTAACATGTCGTTAGTAGTTTTCATTAAACACAAATTCATGACGAGGATCTCCCATTTTCAACACACCATTGTAATCTTAAACTACCGTTTGGTATTGATAATGAGGAAGTAATGGAATTGCACATTCCGAAATCATAACCAATCCTTTAAACAAAAAAACTACATAATATAAAAAAGAAGAAAAAAGATGAACCGGTCGAAGACTTGATTATTTAATCAACTGAACAGATTCTCTAATAATGATGAGCTAACAGGCTTGAAAAAACAAGTATGATCAATTTCTTAAAGAATATATAAAATAGTAGAAACAATTAAAAAATGTCAATTGCTGTGTGACATATCTAACGTGTTGAATGACAATAAGCATAGAATACAAAGGTTGAGACAGTTATGCTGTCCTTTAAAAATGTCATATAAAAGTTAGCACGAATTATCTCAGCCCGATGAATTCTGCATACACAGCCGTTCTATGGGTGAAAAACTGAAGTCTCAATGGATTTACTTTTATAAAGCATAACTGATCATTTGAACTGTAATTTCAGAGCTTCTTTAGACTTATAAAGAACTATAGCAGGAAAAAAATAAAAGGGGCTCGGGATGTTCGCCCGGAAATGCAAAGAGCCCGTTAATTGGCCATAGGTTCGATACAAAAGAAGTGAACAAAGAGCCCTGAAAAAGAAATTTTCATTTCCACTGAACTAGTAGCATGAGGAATCATGTAGCTCACATTTCTTAATGGAAATATTGTGTACAATGGCCTTAATCTGATAAGAAGGTTTACTATTTTTTTTATAATGTTTCTCTAAGATAAAAATTCCCATTTTCTATGCTTAACTGAATTTATGGAAGAGAACTGTTTCTAGTGAGTCAGTACTCACACACACGACTGTCTTCGATGTCAAAGTACACAACATTGAATACAACAGGCATGAACCTAGAATGATGTCCGATGATCTGACGAGGGAGTGCACAATGAACTTTTGATTGCATAAATATCATTCTATAATAAACAACTTGATTTCAAATCTGTGTCAAAGTTGAAAGAGTGAGATGATAAAAAGAACAACAAGCCATTCTAAAAGTTAGATGAACGTTTTAGACCTCTGACCGGAGAGCGATGACAAATTATGTTATACGTTCATTTATTTTCCTTCCAAAAAATAAAACGCGAAGATTTGAAAATAGATTGTTTATGAAAAAATAAAATCACGGAAAAAATATTTTAATAATATGGAAAATGATCTATTTAACAAGACATAAAATGATGAGGTTGTAGCACTAGTATTGACAAGACTAACAGATAAAAAAATGTGAAATTGTTAACCGTGAATTTGTAACCACTGATGAAAATAAATATTCATTGGAATTGGTTGATTTGTTGTTTTATTATATACATATATATTTAAGAGTGGTTAACGGTTCTTGTTAGTACATTTGAAGTAGCAGATGGTTAAAATAAATTGAAATAAAACGGCAGAATCCGAAGCCTTTTAGTGCATTGTACAAAAACGTCGACTGTTGGGTTCAGAGTTGTATGATGGAAAGGAATGTACATTACCTTCAATCATTTTTGCAGTATTTTTATCAAGTGCAGGCTATCTAATTTCGTGAAGTTCAACTTGAGATTTCTCAAAGAGAGTATCTGATGCTGTGAAGGAAACAGTCCAGACAATAGACAGTAAATTTCTTGGTAAAAGAATGAAGTTTGACTAGCTATTGATTGAAAGGTTTTAAACTAACCAATACAATTACATATTGAAATAGGACCAAGACATTACAGTTTAGCACTGCATAGAAAATTGCACTTAATTTGAAATACAAAATGATATTCATGTGTCGTAATTATTTAATAAACATGAAAATTCATTTAAAAAACGTTTTGCATTGATGCGCATAAACTTAATATTGTAAATACAAACGATAAATGATTTACAAAAAGTAGAAAATAGAAATATAAGAATGGAGATTGTTTTATGAAATACTTAGTAAAATTATGATTCAACAATTTTTAAAACTGAAATTTTAAACATTTGTGTATTTCAAAAAGATTTTTTGCTTAAAATGATGTTTCTACATGATTTCAACTGTATGTATTCAAACAAGTTGCTCAGAATTCACTTTCAAATTTCTCAACAGAAATTGCCACAGAAGAAGGATATTATACGATAAATCTAATTCTTCAAAAGTTATGCTTATTCTGTATGGTATAGTCGCAACCGACGTAGAATTAATGCTGCTCTTGAATTGTTGGTTTATTTCTCCTGTGTCTTTATCAATCCTAAGACAACAAATAAACTTTGAATAACGCAAAATGATTTGATTCATTTATTCTTCAAATTTAACAAGATTTCAACATACCATTAGCCTGTTTATGAAGAAGGTATGAGCATATTACCATGACATAAAAAAACAGGAATGATTCACAGAAGCACTGGCTGTTGATAAAATTAGTTTAAATCAAATGAATAGTTTATAATGACAATATCATTTGTGGAATGTTTTAATACAGATAGTTGTCTTCCAAGTTATAGTTGCATCTGTTTGAAGTACTGTAAACAGATATAAGCGCACAACTGATTTGACTAATGAGGAACAAAAAAGCAAGCTCAGTGTAAGCGTTCGTTTTAGACGCGCGAGATTTCCAGCTGCTGTCCTCATAACAAAGATCGAATGCATCTGCATGGTGTGGATAGTTCTAGATGTGAACAGAGTTAAAATGGCTTGGACTACCAGAGGCTAAGTCCATTGTAGCTGCAATTGTCTCTGCAGTACATGATGCTACATTTACGAAACAGAGTAGCACTGCGCGTGTTACACACGAGCGAGACGAGGTAACTTAAATTAGGGTTTCAGGAGATACATGGTCCTGTATTTTTTAATACTTTATTTACAGTTTTGTGGCCCATTTACTTTTATGTGGATTGTCATGTACTGATATTTACGAGTATGCAGCAGAAACTATCCCCAATTAAAATGTAAATTATTAAGAACTTTTAATGTTTTTGGAAAACTGTCAATCTTATCCTTATTAACATATGAATGACAGATTAGGCCCTGTAAGAGTTGTAAAATTGCAAATTGTTGTCATATACAAAAAGCGGATCAAACTTAGGCTCCTTACTTGAACATATATCACGGATTTCTTATCTTTTATAGCATATTTTTTTCTGAAAAAAAATCCTCTAAGAAAAGTAGAATTGATGTAAAACAATACAGATCATTACAACATGTATCAGTATCTAAAAAATGTAAGAACGTTACGAGCAGAGCTGATACATACGAAAGTCCCTAGACATTCCTGAAAGTTCACAGTATTGGTAAATAGAAAAATAATAAGTAAAAATTACAACGTTTTAACACGAAATTACCAGTAACGGCAATTTGTTCGACATTAAACATAACATCACGAGTTATGTAATTTACCCATCGTGAACGTGTATTTATTCACGCAACGACTTGTCACGGCATAAAATGTGAACACATAATACAAATTTAGTTCACATTTTGGGGGGTCAAAAACTGAAAAATAATAAAATGTAATGGAGAGGCAAGGCAACAGTAAGGTTAATGACATCATAGGCTCAATTCATTGAAGCTAATTACCATGATGCTTTACGATGTTTGTAAGACCTTACATTCGCAAACATGCAGACGGGCTAACATCCAAATACGGTCTACATTTTTTTTCCCAGTTCATAATCCCGTCCTAGTGTAGGGAATCAGAAGAGCATTTTCATTCAGCATACCACATATACCGAATAGATCTGTCGACTGTTACCTCATTATAATTAATATATTCAAGGAAAATGAGGTTAATTTTTACAGGGCAATTTCGACATAAATCCTCGAGAGGAAGCAGACAAATTATGAAAAGGGAACCATCTATTTTTTTTCCTTTAAAAAAAAATATTTCGACTTATGTGTATATGGTAGGCTCCACTGCAATTCGGAGGGAGGGGAAAAGGAGCTTGTGTGAGGAAATTTCCTCATGAAAGTGGTACTGGTATTCTTAAATAAAAAAGAATATCTCATTGCAGATGTTTAAATATCCAGGGAAACTACACTGAGCACTAACCGGCCTTCAATGTCTAAATAAAGATGCTTATTGTGATAGTCAGAATCGCAAAAAAAAAAAAAGTCATAGCTTGAAAGCAAGACACTCGATGCTTAGACCTGTTCCACTGTAGACATATGGTTTCATACAAATTCAAAAAGGTTTTTTTTCCCTTTCTCGCCAGCCTAATCTACTGGAAATCCAATCAGTGCACGAATCTTACACTAATGTGTTCACAGCACAGAATGTCATCAGCAATTTCCGTCATGGGTTCATGCCATGCCCCTTGCACTTCATGCACGAATGATCTTTGCATAAGGTACATGACTGGTCGGTCCCTACTCCCTGCGAAAGGAGCCAATGGGGAGACGCCACAGTTCAGGTGAGTTACCAGTTCGAAAGTTAGACTCTGCCAAACAGTCTTTGGAACATCTTTACCCCGTTGGCTACGGGAAGTGAATGTGTCATGTATCAACACTATGGAAATTACACAATCTCAGAAGAAATGGTGTAACACACTGGAAGCTGGTTTCAAAATCTCTTACGAAGAGACCACAGACTGGATTGATTTCCTCCAAGTTAAAACGAGATTTCAACATAAAACTGCTTATTTCTTTTTCTACTTAGAAACACACATTTAATTCTAATGATTTCACTCAATCATCATCTTCCCTCAAATTGAGAAGGGGGGGTGGCAGAATTCTTAATCTTAAATCGCGTTCTAATGCTTTCGTTAAGTGTTTGTCCATATTTAAAAGCATAAAACAAAAAGTTGCTTGAATATATCAGTAAATTGAAATATTGGTTGCAAACTCTCCTCGGTAAAAACTGACAAAATATGACAAGATGTAGCATAGTTCACATGTCTGCCCATTCTGTTAACTCATACAATAGCAATAGTTGCAACATCAGCCTTGTTTCAATACTAATCAGATTATACTGACCATAAAGCAGTGTTTTGAATTTCACTTCTTCTTTTTTGCTTCTCCTTTCTTCTTTTTTCTTCTTCTCATTCTCCCTTCTTCTTCTTCTTCTTCTTCCTCCTCTTCCTCCTCCTCCTTCTTCTTCTACTACTACTACTACTCCTACTACTACTACTGTAGGTTACTGTAAGTAGATCTGCCTTTTCCATCAGCTATACGAATTTAAAAAATGTTATGAATTGTTTTTGTATGTGTACATTGAAAATATGTATTAGACGTTTCGATCGTTAAATATAAGTATATAAAACATCGTATATAAGTCTATGGGGGGAAACAAATAAAAAGAACAAATACACTGCAACAACCAGTAAAAAGAAATGGATATTCCATAATTAACACACTATCTCCAAATATTTATTTTTCTTCCTTTTCAAATTTGCTTCTTCGTTTTTGTTTCTTCTTTCTTCTTCTTCTTTCTCTTCTTTCTCTTTTTGTTTCTTCTTTCTTCTTCTTTCTCTTTTTTCTTCTTCTTTCTTCTTCTTCTTTCTTTCTTCTTTTTTTTTCCTTCTTCTTCTTCTTCTTCTTCTTTTTCTTCTTCCTCTTCTTCATCTTTTTCTACTACTACTACTACTTGTAACTACATCACCAAACAATTAGCCTTGGCTGTTTGCATCATACTATAAACATTTGGGGATGGGGTGGGGTTACGATCCAGCTTGAAAATATAAAGTAAACCATTTATAAACCGGAGCAATTACATACATTGGCAGAGCAGTATGGTACTTTCGTCTTGTGATTTAAGTTAAAATTGTAATCTCAGCTGTTTCAGGAAGCTACATGACATGAAATTTGCGATGCCATGAGCATTCTTCATCACATTAGATGTTATTTAGTTCACATACATGTACAGACCTCTTTGTGAACTTACATCTCATTCTTGATAAAATCATTATCATATGGAAAAGACACCAACGCATATGGAAAATACACTAACACTTCTTCATGAAACATAATGATTTCCTGGAAATGAGTGGTAGCCAAATTCATGATCCCAAAAAGGGTCTTGTTACCCATAGATGGATCAAATTTTCCACATGTCTTTTTTTCAAATCTCAATTCAACAAGTTGATTTTGTGCTTAACAGCCTCTTTAAAAGTTTTCCAGATGGCTTATTACATTTTGTCTAGACAAGGTGTAAAAAACTAAATACACATACTAGCAGTATAACACTTTAGACATTGCCATTTGATGCATAAAAGGGTTAATTACTTGCCAGATATATTACCCATTATTCTGAACACAGACTAAGCTGGAATATGTACTAGTAATACATAAGCACTTGCCCGCTTGCCTGGAGCAAGTAAAATTTTATATTGGACAAGTGAAAGACCACACTGTTAAAATTTACTTGCCCAGTTGGACAAGTAACATTTTTAATCATCAAATGAGGAAAACATGTTAAACACCTTTCTAAAACCAAACAAAATATTTTTGAAATTTTGTGTCTATTTCAAATACTAACTTTTTTAGTTTATTGCAATTCATTTTCTGTGAACATTAAGTTGTTCCTGATGAAAGAAATAGTTTATACGAGTTGTGTGAGATCGGTGATATCATATGGGAGTGAGACATGGTGTTTGAGTACAGAGATGGGGTTTCTGAGAAGGACTGAGAGAGCAAATTGTGAAAGTGATGTGTGGTGGGAACATGATGGACAGGAAGAAGACGGAGGATTTGATGCTGATGTTGGGTATGGAAGAAGCAGTGGATCAGATGGCAAAGGCAAATGGAGTATGCTGGCATGGATGAGTTATGTTGATCATGTTCTGAGAAGGATATTTGAGTTTCAGGTGGATGGTTAGAAGGGAAAGGGAAAACCAACGAAGACATGGAAGAAGCAAGTGGTGGAGGAGAGCAGGAGGGCTGAATTTGAAGGATGATGATGCACCGAATAGGCGAAAATGGCTTGAGGAAGAAAGAGCAATCTCTGTAAGTGCGACGTAAATCCCACCACCCCCATAATCGGGGGCTAAACCTGATTTAAAACTTGGATTAGTAGTACTGCTGTCAGGTGTCTACAGTATGTGCAGTATACAGTATGCCAGTCCGATTTTATGTGTCAATGATGATGGCTTGCGCAGAATTGTTACATTTTATGACTCCTTAATTCATAAATCACATATTTTGTAAGCCCTAGAATTAAAATAAAATAAATATTCAATGTTATAAAAAGGCCACTGTTGTTCAAATTAGTGAGAAATACTGATTTTAAATAATCTGTTTTTCAATCTTAATTTTTGGGCAAGTATATTTCTTCTTTTACAGCATACATGTAAATTAAATTATTGATAAGTCTTTTAAGATTCTTCTCTTCCCTGTTCCCTCCTTTCTCTCTCCTACCTTCTTCCTCTCTTTTCTAGCTGTGGTTGATTATAAGCACTGATTCTATATTTTGACTATCATTATGTATAATTGTTATATTGTCATGTGTTTTATGTATTTACAGTATGTCATGTATTTATGCCGGTGGAGGCCAAATTTCTTCTTTTCTTTTTTTTAATCAGACAATAAATCATCTTGAATCTTGACTCTATTGTACTTGGAGATTTGTGCCAAAAGGCAAATGAAGCACTCTTACATACATGCCAAATGACTAACAAAGCTCATAAAGATATAAATGAATGGTACTGTAAGATCTTGTCGAAATGAAATAATGTGTAGATCTGTGGAATAGCATGAATGTTTGTAATATGTGACAGTTCCTTCTAGATAAATTTTGAAGGTATTTTGAAGAAATTTGCAAAAATTTACATAATTAATCAACTTCCGAATTCTGTGTAGAAGTTTGGAAGCCCCCACCAAGCCCTATCAGATAAACCAAACAGAAACAAAATCCGCGGTGAAACAGAGAAGTTAGCATTTTTCAGAAATTTTGAATAAATTTGCATGCATAATTGATGAATTACAGAATTCTGAGTGAAATTTTGGAAGCCCCCACCAAGCCCTATCAGATAAACCAAATATAATTGAAATCAGCCTAGAAATGACAGAGAAGAAGCAAATTTTAACATTTCGAGCACACATGGACACACACACACAGACACACAAACACACAGACACATGCACTCATATACAGAGCCCATTTCATAGTCCCCGTGCCAACTTCGTCTGGCGGGAACAAAAATACTGCCACTAAAAGTGACTATCAAGTCATGCAATATACTGTATTTTATTAGCAACAATCAACAACTGCGAAAAAAAAAATATCTCAACATTTTCACTGACTCTAGAATATAGAATGCCGATTAGGAAAAAAAAATCTTTTCCTGTCTTAATCTGTCCACTCTGCTCATTCAGACACTCACCATTTCCAACATTAGTAAAAAACATTTTTCTCAAACAGTATGCGGATTCACTGAATCCAGTAGATTTTCAAAGAAATTCAGCATTGAAAGTTTGAGCAAATTTGGTTACCCCATCAAAGAGATGTGATTTTTCATAAAGAAGGTGACAGCCATAATGTGTCTTGCCCAGTTTCGCTCACAAAGGTCGTTGACCCCTGCTGGTGACCTTTTGACCTTTTTGGTGACCTTCAGCTCCCTATAAGACATCTTCTACCCAAGTTTTGGTCACAATTGGGGCAAATGGGGGCAAGTTATGCGCCATAATATAAACTTGCCGAAAAAACTAAACATTGGGCTCTAAAAGGTCCTTGACCCCTGTCGGTCACCTTTGACCTTGTGGTAATCTTCACATACTTCTAAATTTGGAATTCTGTTTGATTAATCTTCTATCCAAGTTTGATTGAAATTGGAACATTTAGCACAGAGTTATTCAAGACGACGGACGGACAGATGACCAATGGACAGACGCCGGACGGACAGACGCTCACGTGATCCCTTAGTCTTCCTCCACCTCGGTGGGCTCCACAATACAAGTAAATAGGTATGTTGCCATATATAGCTAGCAATTCTGTTCTAATCTGTAATGTAACACTACAACAACTCTCCACTGACTTTGAATATACATGTACATATTTTGGTGATTCTTCTTTGTCTGGGCTGGCAAAATAAAACTGTAGCACCTTTAAAAAGTCTTGCAAATTCATATCTGCCCTCATTTATGCCTGAGAAAACAAGAGACTGAATTTTCATTTTTTTTCCCCTCAAAAATGAAGAATTGTGAAAAGTATACACAGTCAATAGAGACTTGTTCTACTACGACCAGCAAAACTGCTATCGACAGAAGGACAACTTGCAGATTTATTCATGTTTTTGAAAAGAAAATGTTCTTAAATGGTTTAAACAAATTTGGTTAGAGGTAAATGACATGATTGGGGGGTAGTCCGTAACTTGGAGTAAAACTATTTTAAACTCCTCAAAAAATGTTTGGAAATGGAAGTTTGATCAAATATTTCTCCCTTTTCATACTAATTATCAATGCATGCTTGGTACTATCAGAAAGATTATTTAGTTGTCTTAAAAATGATAACCTACTTGGTATACTTATGCCATCGGGCAAAGGGCAGCATTTCATAATATGGGATGAAGTTTAAATTCAAAACAAACCAAACAAACTTGTCTTAAATGACTCAAAAATTGAGATCATCTTCTTTGATTCGCGACTCACACCAGCTCCGACCTTTCAAATTGGACAATCTACCATCACACCTTCTCCATCTGCTAGAAATCATGGAGTTCTCTTTGATTCTTCATTGAATATGAGAAACCACATTGATAGAATTTGTAAATCTGCCCTCATGGCTGTCAGGAAAATAAGTAAATTCCGCCGTTACCTGGATAATGAAACCACAACACGTTAAGTTCATGCTCTTGTCACCTCCAGGCTTGATTCCTGCAATTCTCTGCTATATGGTCTTCCTGCGAAAGACATTGCTGAACTTCAACCTGTCAAAATATCGCTGCTCGCCTTATCACCTGTATTCCTCATTCTCACCACATTACACCAACTCTTCAAGCTCTTCACTGGTTACCTGTTGACATTCGCATCGCCTACAAGATCGTCCTCCTCACCTTTAAGTCAATAAATGGACTCTTCCCAGCTTACCTGTCTGACCAACTACATCACTATATTCCATCACGGACCTTGCGTTTTTCAACTCAAGCTCTTCTCCAGCTTCCTTGCCGTATTCCCTCTAAATCTTATGGTCAACGATCCTTTTCTTTCGCTGCCCCTTTTCTATGGAACAACTTACCCCTTCACATACACAATGCTGGAACAGTGAACATTTTTCAAAAACTTTGTTAAAAGGTAAATGACATGATTGGGGGTAGTCCTCAACTTGGGCTGAAACTACTCTAGAATCAAGTAAACTATGCAAGGATTCTCCTGTGAAAATCTTGTAGTCAAACGGTGACTCATTCTAAAACAAACAATGTCAATATCACTCATAGCACGGAAACCTGCTGTGTGGCTCTCTATGGGGCTTATTTTTATCGTCCCCGGAAAAAATTAAGATACTCCTATGTTTATGTTTGATTCTCCTTAAGTAAACAAATTACAGACAAATCTTCCCAGGTGGGAGATCCACTCCTGCTAGTGTATAGTTGGTATATATTTCAACTCATTTTGGTTCTTGAGGCATTTTCAAGTGTTCCCAATCATGTCACTAACCTTTAAAAACTCATTTATTTCAGCTTGCCAACCTACATGTATAATGTTCACATTATTTGTACATTATCTGTTTTCTTGTTATCTTGTTATTTGTTACTTCGAATTTGTCTGCAGATTACAGTATCTCTTCAGCGCATAGAGGCTTTAGCAATTTGCGCTACATAAATATCTTGTATTATTATTATTACTATTATTAAATTGAAAAACTGCAAAATGGCAAACATGTTCTATTGTATGGAGTTATGTCTTTTGTTCTCAGCTGATCAGCCATGAATGCCAATTTCAATAGGAGCCTGTGGCCCCTGCCACTTCATTTGTTTCAGACTTTGAGATTAAAAGGTTTGCATCCTTTTTTAAAGCCCATACATGCTTGTTTGTTTGTTTGCTGCACACATTCTTTTGAATCCAAGTTAACGTTCATGTTAAAATGTATAACAACCAAACAGACATTAGGAAACTCACTCATCAACAGGTAAAAAATTAAAGTGATTTTACCAAACTTGGGTCATTTGGCAGAACCTTTAATCTCAGAAGTTAACTAAAGAAAAAGCAGTTTTTACTATTGAAATTGGCAGTTATGCCTGACCACTTGAGAACCAAAGACTAACTCCATACAAAAGAATGTGTTCTTTATTGATTCTTCATGACCACCAGTTTTCATTCTGCAGCTTTTCAATTTACACTTCATCCAATATTTTATAATGCTGCCCTTTTCCTGATGTCATAATCACAGCAGGCAAGTAGGATATCATCTTAACAAAAATTACAAAATCTTTTTGATGGTACCAAGCAAGCATTGATTCCGAACACAAAAATGGAAAAATAATCGATCAAACTCAAATTTCCAAACTTTTTCTGAAGAGTTTAGAATCAAGTAAACTGTGCCAGGATTCTACTGTGAAAATTTTGTAGTCAAAAGGTGAGTCATTGAAAAATAAATGTCATCAGTATGCCTTATGACAGACAAATCTGTTGTGTAGCTTTCTATCAGATTTATTAATTAAGATGAATGAATAATATCTCAAGGCCCGCGAGAAATAAAGTGCCGGTATATTCCTGCTTGATTCTCTTAAAGTAAACAAACTAAAGACATATCCTTCCAGCCAGAAGATCCACTCCAGCTGGTGTATCTTTTGTATATCTTTCAACCAGTTTGGTTCTAAAGGCATTTTTATTCCTCCCAATCATGTCACTGCTCTTTAAATTCTCACCGTTTGATTTCTACAGTCTAAGATGCCTCAAGAACGAAATGAGTTGAATGTATACCAATATATGGCTGGAGTGTATATTCAAACTGACAAGATTTGTCTTGAATTTTTTTTACCTGAGCTTGAGGAGAAACAAGCATTATTTTACCAATACTGAATTCTTCTCCAGCACTGATAGAAACTGATCTT
>JZLH01S0206207.1:23652-35771 GCA_001188425.1 Eucidaris tribuloides
CTTCTTGGGTGGTTGCTGTCCAGGCTCCAGATGCAATAGTACTTGCCTGTGCCTATGTATTAAATGCTGTTTTGGCTTATACCCTATAGGCCTACGCTCTTAAGTTTGGGAACATGATGCCTTTTTAAAATAAGAACGGAATGATGGTAGCATGTTCACAAAGTCATTAAGATATAGATCTGCGGTCGTTTGAAAAGTTTTGATGTCATATTTACAATTTTTCTGTAAATCTGGCAAAATACCCATATTTTAAAAGAAAAATTCACAGTCGGGAGAAAATGGACAAAGTGCAAATTTCTGGGTCCAAACTGAATTTTTAATTTTGTATTATGTTGTCAAGAATTTGATTTTCGTTAATAAAGCTATGATACCACACACATGGTAAGAGTAGGTTCCATTCAAACGAAATCTTCAAATTGCTCAACAGATTGCCATGTAGGCAACCCATAGAACTATGGGGTAGTATACATGGTATAGCAAAGATGCTATACTACCCCAGACCGCGGCAATTGTTGCTAGGCCGTCCCACTTCACAACACAGGACATCTTCGCCGCTCATCCACCCGCGCTCCATTGATATCAACGCTTGAATTAACACGCACGGCCACACGTGCCCGTTAACGAAGCCAAACATGCCAAAGTCACGTAAATTAGCAACCCAGATTTGCCGGACAGTAAATGTATCAGTAAGTTATCTTTGCAGCATATGAAGACACCTCAACGGACGTTTTACGTTGAAAGGTAATACAAATTAATGCTTTTATATTGATTAATTTCACATTCCATAAAATTTGTGTCTTGCATCAAACAGCGGTCCAAAACAACCGCTACCGCGAGCTATTGGAAAGGAAGCAGTCTTCGCTATACGGGAGACTCCCAAGCGTGTTGTAGCGTACAACATGCTGTTTTAGCTGATACTATGGTGTTAACTTTGAAGCAATATCACACACTTTACAAAAATGCAGTGAATGTGCCATTTAGATACAATATTGACTATATATTGGGGCAGTTTTATGCAAAGTTTTGATGTCTTCCTGACAAAATGTTTTGAAATAGAGTAAAAATATATTCACTAAAATATCAATTTTTGGAAAAAAAAGCGTTTTAAAACTCACATTTTTTTGGCCTTAAAGTGCTGTTCAAAATCAAATTTTAGCACAATCCAATCATTAGTGTGGTATATCTGTAGGAAAAATTCAAATGTCTTTAAAAATGATTACCGAACTCAATGTTATAGGAGGTTCCATTCAAAATCATTTTTCAAAACTGCTCAATATAGGTTGCACATGAGCGCCATGTTTGGAAATGCGCCCCATCACCCCACCATTTTTTGGGAAATTTCACGAGTGGCCCCGTTATTTTCTGATAAGGACACCCGCTCAAGGATATCCATGCAAAATTTGGGTACTTTATCACAATTTGAAACGATTCGACCCAAAATATGCAGTTATTCTGCTCCACTATGTCAAGTGCTGCATAATTCATGAATTCTGTCTGTATTTCAAGACTAGTGTAGAACTATTGATTTAAAAAAAAATCTGTTGGTTGTATCTGGCCTTTTCACAGAATCATGATTGAGCTTCTTTCTTTGAGCTCTTTCAGTGTTTTGCAGAATGATAAAGAACTTATTTGATGTGATGGTTGCTGCAAATGTAAGCCAGCCAGTGGCAAATCATCTATTCACTGATGATTACAAAACATGGACGGCATCGCTTTGCGTACAGTCATATGTTCTTACTTCTTTTTATTCTATTTGTCCACTTTTGATAATATCAAGCAGTGTATTCCCAAGATGATTTTCGCATAGTATTGGTAATTAGTCATTATATAAATGTAGATATGCCCTCAGTCACAGATTTGCCTGTTCCTTTGGGATGTAGTGTGTGCTAATAATAGGATGTTTTTGGCCTTGGGTGTCAGGCTTGTGTGAGGAATTATCTATATCTGTTATTTATAAAGTTGAAAGTTGTGGACATGTGTGTTGGATGTTGATTTATCCAGGGCACCACTTATTTCTTTGCTTGCCCCTGGGGCAAGTAAACTTAAAGCTTTCACAGTTTTACTTGCCCATAAGAAAAATTTGTTTACCCTTTTAAAAAAAAATGAAATTTATTATTTCTCACTAGTTTTAATTGCAAAGGCATTTGAAGTTTGATATTTCAATTGTGGAGGTTGCAAAAGGTATGATTTATGAATTTAAAGAATCCTACAGGTTTTGCTACAATTCTGCACAAGCTAACTTCAGTGACACATGAAGATTTGTGTATGTTTTCCCAATTTGATTATCACAAGTTTACTTGCCATTGGCAAGCGGGCAAGTGCTAGTGTTGAGCCCTGACTTATCCATACATGTAGGCACTAGGATTGTAGTGGGGCAAATGCGGTATGACTGTAACCGCTGTAACTGTTGTAACCCAGGGCACAGTGCTAAAAAAATTATAATTCAACAAAATGACAGGGCACCATTTATGTCATATAGGCCTACAGTACATGTTGGCCTACGGCTATTTCAGAACATATCCAAATCAAAAAAGGCAAAAGTATACATTATGCACAACTATTACTGTACATCAAGTTTTATAGACCTGGAAAGTATTTAAGTGTTCAGCAAATTCCTGAGCATTAGATCAATTAAGTTGTTAGATCATTAATGAACGAACATTCACATGAATTGATACTGATATAACTTCATCACACTGTGATTTAGAGCGAAAAAAGACCTTTATCTCCTCTAAAAAAAAAAATCATAAAATAGAAAAAAAAAAAAAAAGAATGTAAAATACAACAATATGTACTATTTTTTCCTCTTGCTCATCTTGTTATCATACCCAGGTAATCTAGTTACATGTATCACATTTTGTACCTCCCCTCATTTGTCTTGTAGAGATTTCAGATGATCGATTGTCGTGTGCACTGATTTTGTAACATTGTTATTCTGCATTTCCATATTTCTCGCGGAAACGCATTTTGGTTTACCTGAGCATCCCTGCGGAAATAATTTGATTGATCTTGCTTTCAAGCCCTCTATAATTAGAATGCTGCCGTTGTATATCAGATTTTCCTGTTTTTCACTGAAAGTTCCCATTTTCTCAGGCGACACAGTTACGTGGAATTTCTACCACAATTCAGGTCTGGAGATTGCAGTTAATATTTAATTTGCGCTAAAAGCGTATGATCATTTTATGACTTTTGTGGCGGGGAGTGAATTTGGCCAATAAATTAGGTGACTGAGTACATGTAGGTCAGCTAGGACGCAGTAAGGTAGCATAACAGGCTTGCTCATTCAAACCATTGATACAAACAGGAGGAGGAAGACGAGGAAAAAGAGAGCAGATGGAGAAGGAAAAGGAGGAGAAGGAGAAAACAGGATGGAGAAGAAGATGTAGAAGGAGAAGGAATGGGAAAAGGAAAAGGAAGAGGAGGAGGAGAGGGAGAAGGAAAGAGGGAGGAGGAGAAAAAAGAGGATGGAAAAGAAGATGTAGAAGGAGGAGGAGGAGAAGGAAAAGGAAAAGGAGGAGGAAGAGAGAGAAAGAGGAGGATGAGCTAAAGGAGAAGATTGTTGCCATAATTATAGTGTGATAGTGTCATTATCCATGCAGAAATACATTCTTATTTTTTCTGTTAGATTTTGTTTGTTTACTGTTTGCAAATACAGATCCAAATTGGGGATCAGTAGTATGATGTACTTTAAGTTTCTTCTAGTATGAATACGCTTACCAAAAATTTTTTTTGTTTGATCCTATAGAAATTTAAATTCTTAACCAAATCCTACAGGTGTATTTGAATTTGCTTGATCCCAATTTCTTTGTTATTTGGTGGTACTCATGATAATGAAAATATCAGAATATTAATTGGAGTTGTGTGAATTTCCATGCACAAGTGAACGAGAAAACTTTAATCAATTTCTGTTTTCTTTTAGCTGTGAACTCACAGCTATTCTGGGTTGAAATCAATAATATCCCCTATGAGATATTTTGTCTGCTCAGTGTCTCTCCATTTACACTGAAATATTTACAAGGTTGGACTCTGTAATTTGCTCTGTTTTGTAAAGTGGTGAGCAGTTTCTAATATGTTTTTTTTTTTTTTTTATGTTAGACTCAATTCCTATTCACTCTATTGGTGTAATATTACGCCATAATTGGTACCTTTTAAATAGTTTTTAAAATAATGAAAATTATGACAGTGATGTTATTTGTTATTTCAAGTTTTGAAAGTAGAGGGACAGCCCTCACTGAATTTCTCATAAAATGGTATGTTTACATCAGATATTTACCTACAAATTTGATATTTTATCACAGATTTTATAGGGGAAAAACACATGCGTTCATGGACTGTTGAATTGATCCTAAATGAAGAAGTCTGATTAGAGATCTTTTGTCACTTCTGAAATATTTACGTCATTATCTAAAAAGGGTCTACAACTTGCCATACAAAACTTTTCTCTACCTTGCATACCTGTGTAAAACATTATAGCTCTTTGAAGCTGACAGTGACACTGCAAAAACTCATGCCTAATGTGACAGTGTTAAAAAATGTGTGACTTGTTTAGAGTTAAAGATTGTGTCATTGATTTGCACGTCAAAAAACATCTATATGAATCAAATCAGCTGAAATCATATCCAATGTGAAGATTATTATAAATAAACACCTCTCATAGAGACTTGGGGTAAAATATTGAGTTTTGGTGAAAATCTGGACGGTTAAACTTCATCCTTTTTCAAATTGCTCAGGAGCAATTTAAAAAAATCCGCGACGTAAAACGTGCACGTGCCGTTCCAAAATGGTCCGATCAGCCGTTAGCCAAAGGTCGTGCAGGGGATAGCCGTTAACCAATCAGAGGGCTGCGCTGGTCTTGCTACGGTGCACAGTAACCGCAATTCACAGTTTGAGCAAAATTGAAACTCACAGAAAGAACAACATTCTGGTAACATGTTGTTATTAGTTTTTCTCATAAAACAACAAATTCATGACGTATGGATCTCAGACTTTCAACACACCATTTGTAAGTACTAAACTACCGTTTGGTATTGATAATGAAGGGAAGTAATGGACTTGCACAGCCCTGACACAATCTTTAAACTTCCAGAGCTGAATTGCAACTCTATCATACACTACATATTCCTGGAATTTGTTGTAAGTTATTAAATAAACTAGAATATACATTCAAATGAATATAAGACTGCATATGTTGTTTGTTTGTAGCCATCTGCTCAGCCATGGTATTCCACTACATGTACATGTTGTTATGCAGTATTTTTCACATCATTGTGTCGAGTCCCTACCCCCTTTCCAAGTTCCCCGCCCCTTCATCTAAAATGGTTGGTTCCATCCAGGGTCCCCCTATAGGCAGGGGTCAGTCACATGTGTTCCCCAGGGTGCTATTGTTTACTTCCCCTCAGTACTAGCTGGACACTCCACATTTCCAGCTCTGTGTGGTGTGTTCCATTGTGGATAATACAATTTCTTACAAGTTGGCTTACAGTTTGTGTGATATACATACTTGCATGATATGAATACACACAAGCAACACATACATTCGATACAGATACAGACACAGAAACACAGGTAAACACACACACACACACACACACACACACACACACACACACACATGCACACGCACATCATGGTACATGTATGTACAAACACATTTTGTACAGCACACTCTTACATGTCTTGAAACAAAACGTTACATGAAAACCAGGAAACAGAATTTTGAGAACCTTTCCACATTAAATTCAAAAACAAACCACGAAATGGAATTTAGAGAACCTTTCCACATTAAATTTAAAAACAAATCCAAAGTAATACAAAATGATATTAATCAAATAACAACATTTCAAAGTCAAATGCTGTGGGAGAGCTCTTTCTACCTTCATGGTAAAACACAGTGATTTGTATGGATTGGCCCCCTTATACATGTAAATATCACTACAATGTGTATAACTATTCCCATTATTACATAACTTTATGTGCATTATTTTATATCAATGTTGGTTATTGTATTTCTTTTCTCATTTCTTCTTTCTGATCTCAGGACCTGAGTTCCTTTGCTATGCCCTTCCTGGAGAGTGAGGAGCAGTCACCGGGAGGTTCTCGCAGCGGAAGTACCTCATCATCACCAGGGGGCAGCATCACCAACATCGACAGCGCTCGACGCTACACATTTCCAAACAATGCCACGAAACCGGTAAGTTTATCAAAACGCCTTCATAGACCGCTTCGGCAGGGATGGAGTGGGGGGCCTACCATTCCGAGTCACAAGGGTGCTGGAAAAATATTTTTCGTAGAGACTTTGTACACGTGACTCGGTCCGAGGCCAAGGCCAAGGCCGGCCTCGACTCCATCACTGCGCTTCGGTAATGTTTTCAGATAAATTAATATTTTTCTGCAGTTTCGTGATGAGCTACACTGTATTTCTTTCACTCGTTTCTAAGAATAGGCCTATGTTTTCAATAATAAAATTACAACTTGCATACTTTAATATTGGGTGTTGCTAGCAAGCTTCTGGTAAGCTATCAGGTTGTCAAAGCAACTTTTCTCAGATATGCATAAAATTTACATACATTAGAAGCATTCTATTTATGGTGGGATGACATCCTTTGTGATAAAGATTTCTCCTATAGTTTTTCCCTTATTTTATTATCACTTCCATTCTCACGATTTTGAATCGCTTTTCATCGTACACGCGAACATCACCCATCCGTGTGAAAAATAACCCTTTTTAGGAGTTATTATCCACGAGCGTGGTTGCCACCTTGTGATGACAGTGCTCCCCCCCCGGGACTTCCCACTACAGTACAAATTTGGCTTATTTCTCGAGCATGTCGCAGGGGACCACATGTTTCTAGTCATTGGATAAACTTGTATCCCACTTCTCCATGTTATAATCCTGCCTCTTCCTCATAGAATCCTGTTTGTGATGCTCACGCATCTTTGAGAAAGCTGACATTACACATGCTGTTTCCGCTGCAGAGAATAGAGGCAGGTGAATTCCAGCTATAAATGCCTGGAGATTTCCTTCCGTGACCAGAGGATCTTACTTGTCTTGTGTGTCACGATTCAATCTCAAATGTTCAGTGCCCTTGTTGGGATTCTATGATATTGGGTGTGTGTACATGGATGTCTTTGTTTGTGAGTGTGTGTTTTTGTCTGTGTGTGTGTGTTTGTGTGTCTGTGATTGTATATTTGTGTGTGTTAGGGTTAGGGTTCAAATACGTTGGTAAGAAGAAAAAAGAAATAGGGAAAAGAAACAAGAAAAAAAAACCCTAGTAATTTCAAAGCATGTAAGTTCAGGACATTACTGTATGCGTAATAATGTTCATAATGCTCTGTCAAAGAGACAACCAATGAAAAAAAAAAATAAAATTTCCAAATACTGGTCACTGTAACATGAAAATAGTCTTCACTTTGTCAACACCAATGAAATATTACTTCACTCTTTCGGATAATACATACATGTACATGTGTGTCAGTATGTGGCAAAAGATATTCTTAATGCCCGAGACACAGAATTTCTGGATATTTTCATACCAACAACATGGTACATGTATGTGTCTACCGATCCTACCCAGTTTGTTTGCAGTTTCCTTTAGTTTTTTTCATTGCCTCCTCAATAATAATGCAAAATGTAGCTTTATGTAACCAATTATGTCATTTTATTTTGTGCTTCTGCCCACGCCCAGAAGTTTACTTTTAATATCTGGAGAAAAACAGTCTGAGAACACATCACACCTTTGATGGAATACATGGAAAGGATAACAAGTCAATGCTGCGTATGCCTATTAGGCACATACATAGTAATTGAATGCAAGTGAGAGTATGTGTACAGTTGTAGTGTCATAAACACCACTTGAAATTTGTTCGTACTCGTACATGTACATGTGAATTTCAAGCATAACAGTGACAGTTATGCCTGATGTAATGGAGAAGATGTTTCTTGAGTGGGCTTGAAATGAAACTTGTGTTTTCCATGTTAGTCTGGATGCCAGTCTGTATGTTGTAATTGCTTTTCACAAATCATTGTCATCTACAGTGAGACTGAGAGGGTTACTAACTTCGGGTAGCTTGTTTTACAGTTTTCACTTTTTATTTTGCTTCAAGACCATATAAACATTTTTTTTTATCAAACTTTGGAATGATATTGATTGGTGTATTGAATTTTAGACAAATTTTTTAAGGAGTTGTTATTGTGATTTTTATTTTACTATTTTCCTTCCATCAATTAATAAATTAATAAACTAATAAAAACAATAACAAGGAGGCTTGCAGTAGACCTTCCATTATTCTGTACTCTATCCAAAAAGAAGAAGAACAAGATGGAGGAGGGGAGGATGAGGTTGATGATGAGGAGGAGGTGATGGTGGAGGAGGGGGGGGGAGGATGATAAACATAACCATGAACATTTTTTTTCATCAATTACTTCTCAAAACGTGGAAGCCTTTCAGAGCATGGAATTTTTCAGGGCATTACTAGATGATATAGGTAAAATCTAAAATAACACAATAACAAGAAAATTCATATCTCACCATTTATCAAATCTTGTGTTTTTATTTCTTTGCATGTGTGTCGCAGGGTAAAAGGAGATGGCACAGTGGGCCCTCAGCGTCTGCCAGCAATGTCTCCCCCATACCTCCTGGCAAGCTGATCTACAATACTCAACCCAGATCAGGTAAGTTTACTTTACACCACTTCCCATTTGATGCACCATGGGCTACACCGAGGTACCGTTGTACCCACGGTGCACCACGTAATGTGGCACCCTCTTGTGCCCATTACAAGTACAGTTAGTTATAATGCAGTTGTTGCATTGGTGTACAACGTATGGGCATAAACTGACCAAAAGTCAAGCGGAAATGGTGTTGAAGTTTTTGGAAAGCACACTAAGAATAACTTGCAGACGGTTTTGTAACCCAGGCAACAGCGCTGAAAAAAAAAAAAAGTTATTCAACAAATGGCGAATTTCTATTTGCTACCCAAGGTACCGTTTATGTCATTATTTGAAACTTTGACAAAATTTCAGTAATATGCAACATGTGCTTTTGGGGTAAATACAGTACACTGTGCCCTTTTAAATTTTCTCCATTTGTGCTATAATATCAGTGTTGGAGGACTCGAGGCCGGCCTCGAGGCCGACTTTGCCAGTCCTCGGCCTCGTAATCCCGTGACTCGGACTTGTCCTCGGCCTCAAAACATGCGGCCTCGGTGACTTGGGTCGAGGTCGGGTCGAGGCCGCAAGATTTTATAGAATCTGGTGAATCCACAAATAAACCCTGTTTGGTTTGTCTGGACATTCATTTTGAAGTAGTTTCAACTAATATTTCAAAAAGAATTGTGGAAATCTAAATGTAACTTGAAGCTAAATTCACCTTCAATCTACAGTACCCAGCCTGTAAGTTTCACACAGTGATTCATGTGGGTCGACGTTTGTATATATGATGTCACTGCTCTATGAACTGCAGCAAGACAGGCACTGTGAAAGTCAATGCCTATTTATTAGCTGAATATTCTGATGACATTTAGTCATTTACATCAAATATTGTTGACTTCAAAGTCAGCAGCTTTTGCTTTACTTTGAATTTTTCCAAAATTGATAAATTTCAGTAATTGGTTGATTTTGAATGAGTGGTTCATTGGATGAATGATTGTCTTTAATTGACTGTAGGCTTTCAAAGTAATTTTAAAAGGTTAAAACTGTGCCCTAAAATGTTGCATCATTTTGCAAGTTGGTGACTTGGACTCGGACTCGGACTCGGCCTCGGCCTCAAACAATGGTGACTCGGACTTGGCCTCCATTTTTTCCAGGAAAATTGCAATATTGATCATTTCAAAATTACCCTGTTTTGCAACAATCATAAAAATTCAAAGGGAAAGTCCACCCTGGAGTAAGTTGGTTTTAATAAAAGCACAAAAATGAAAGAAACATATTAATAAAAGTTTCACAAAAATCCACCAAAGAATAACAGAGTTATGAAGTTTCAAAGTTTTCACTTTGTGACATCACATGTGAGCAGCTCCCCATGTATGTCATGCCATATAACTTCCATAAATTTTTGATTTTTTAAATGGTTCATGATAATCGAATGGTTTTTTTTTTCATAGTAGCATGTATCAAATAATGTTTCTGATTATATATTGAATGCAGAGGTAAAATCATTTTCAATTTTCTGAAAAAGTGGCACTTTATAGGATGGATAAATGGGAGAGCTGCTAGCATGTGATGTCACGTATTTAAAACTTAAAAAATTCATAAGTGTGTTATTCTTTGATGGATTTTCACCAAACCACTATGGGTTTCTTTCATTTTTCTAGGTTTATTGAAATTAACTTGACGACAGGGTGAACTTTCCCTGTAAGTATCTGGATATTCAACTCCCTACCATTTGTCCAAATGCCTTAGTTAAAAACTGAAAAGATAGATTCATTGTGGATTTCCCACTTGTTAAAATGTGCAGGCAGCCATCATGGCCCTGGGAAGCGCAGTGCAAAAAGACTTATATGTCTATTTTTCTTCAAATTTGGCCGCAGAGCGACTTTTCAGCTGTTGATTTGGCAGCGAATTTGGCCGTGAAAAATTTGTTTGGCCGCGAAAATTTTTGGGGGACCGCGAAAATATATATCTCTGCACCGCCGGTGAAAAAATCGTTCCCAGAGCCCTGGCAGCCATTTATTCCACCACAAAAATATATCACATTTTTGTACCTTGGCAACAAAAGATGAACTGGGAACCACTTCACGTTATTTAGTTACTATCTCAGCTATTATGCCTCATCTTAGTGAATAGGGCTTATACACTATTATGAGGATAGTCTTTCAGTTTTAAAGGAGAAGTTTATGACGTGAATGAAAAGATGTCATCGATATAGCATGTATTGTTAACATTGTGCACATAAAAAGGAGTTACGTGTGTGTTTTCATATCTCAGATGCATAATTTATGTGATGATAAAGGGACTACCATAACTCTTCCCTTTAAATTGTTCGCAAAGGATAGGATTTCTCCAGGCTCCTTGAAAAATGTCAACACATATTGCCCTTAGCTGCCATTCTGTTCCCTACGATGTTGCTCCAGATTTGCTTACCTTGGCATGCAGACCTGACCCCATTATCAACGAACTGTTGGTAATGGCCTGTCTCTGCCTGCAGAGGGCGCCATACGGGCTGGGCTGTAATATCAGATTGATTTCAAGATCGGCTTCCTGTATCTCAAGGAGCTCATGTGCGAGAGAGCTTGTGATACAACATGGCAAATACCGTGATGAAGTTTTCTACGTCTTGTTATTTGCATGAAGAAATATTTGTCTCAGATGTCAATGTACATACCTGTCCTAAAGATAATGATTACATTTGTCCAAAATGACATTTCAAGTTGATTTTATCAAATATCTTGTACATTTACATTCTACATTGTATAACAATTTCAGAGTTTGGTCTGTTTATTTGTCATCATGTTTCAAAGATCAGATTGTAATTCTGAAATAGATAAAGAAAAACAATATAAAGCAAACAGGATGTGAATGGTTTTATCTTTTAAAGCAAATCACTACATGAAACAAAACAATCACTTAAAAATAGAAGAAAAAAAGAACAGCATTACCAAAGTGATAACAATTAGGTCTAGATTTACATGTACAGGTGTAAGTGCATTCAAGTCTAAACACTATGGATTTCACTCTTTAAGTGAATTCAATTTCATTCGCTTAATAATAATAATAATAATAAAATAATGTCCGCCTTGGACTATTTAACATAACAATGTCAGAATTGTGAGCCTTGGTATTTGTTCCTTGTTCATCATGTCAATGCCGGTAACCAGAAATAGCCTGGTCTTATTGTCGTAGCCCCGATAGCTGTAGATAGCGGGTTTGAATTCTGGTTCATTTTTTCTGACATGTTTGTTAAAAAAATTATAGATCAGCAGTTGCGATCTAAAATACAGAGAGAAACCAATGAAAAATATATTACATCGATTTCACTCAAATTAAACATCACATGGCTATTTGATGTGACAGGAATCAGGGAATAAGCCTTCTATTTGAATTTTACCTGAGAAGGAGTTCTATAGCAGTGAAAATATACAGATACTTTACTCCAAATATTTTTGGACTTGCTTAAAAATTT
>JZLH01S0206211.1:11921-38165 GCA_001188425.1 Eucidaris tribuloides
AATTTTATTTCTTAAAACGGCCCCTCCTGGGGCATGGAAGAAATACAATTAGTGCAAAACTCACGAGATATAAATAAATCTTTCGAAGTCAAAATAACAAATATATATATGTATATAAATTTACAATAAATTAAGCATACGGTGTCAAAGTGAAATATTAACTAAATGTAGTTACTACTAAATACAAGACAAATACTTTTCTAAACAAATTTTGACATAATTACCTTACAAAATCTGGACAAATTCTTTAACTGTTTGATATTGTTACTATTGAACAACTGACGGAATTTGATAATGTTAGGACGACAACATGTTTTGTTTTAGAGGTCTTTGCCTGGTTAGTTTTACGACTGATTTTAGTCTTTGATATGGAGCCCGTTTTCCCCATTTGCTTTGAAATGTACCGAACATGGACCTGCCGGTAAAGGTTTGTGAACATACCACTGCTAAGAGTTTCAAATGCTATCGATCGTTTCAGAAGTTTTTATTGCGTTTCATTTCTATGACAAAACAAAAATGTTTTATTCTTCGTATTGAATTCATCTTTGGCTTCCTTCTTCCTGTTTCAGTCACACACAATTGAACCCCTGATCGATGGCGTTACGCTTCTCCCGAAAGTTCGTCAAAAAAGTGAATAAACTAATCATCATAATCTGACCGATGATTACAGAGCGGTTTGAGTGATGAGTAATTCATTGTTGGGTACCATCTGTTGTCACTCGTTTAATCCAGGTTTCCGCGTACATCAATTTTTAGAACATTCGAAATAGCAAATATTATTATTTGGTCTTATAATAATAATTTAAATCTAACGTACAGAATGGACCAGCCCCCACCAAACCACTGCTCTGTGTTTGTAATTTAGATATATACTGATAAGATGCGATCATCATTAGGGGAGTTAAGACGTTAATTGCTACTCAACGAAAGTGTCACTGGAAAGTGGAGACATCCACATAGCAATACATCGATTTCCAATCGAAGACACAAGTGTTGATGAGAGTGATAATCATACACCCGGCCTCTTGTGTAATCAGGTACATATAGAAGAGGTGTACGTGTTGAGATCAATCAAGCATCGAAAACTTCATCGCAAAAAAATTGTATAAAGCAAACATTTTAAACTCAAGTCTTGAACACGTCGCGACGCCGCCTCCCAATGCTGATGCCCCCCCCAAAAAAAAAAATCCATCTTCCACACAGACACACATGCACGTTCAAACTCTCATAATAAGCGCTTCATGAAAATGAGCCCCCGCTGCACTTAACAGCTTTTTTTGCACTTTGTAAGTAGATAAAAAGTTTTCTTCAATCAATATTCTATTCTCTATTACAGGGGTATCTATGTCTCCATTTCGGCCACTCGGAAATCCAATAACATATCATGCGTGAACAGACAAAAGAGGAATACAATCAATATTATTTTAAGAATAAGCCCTTAATCCACCAGAATTGCCTGGATTAACTTTGTGTCCCTGTCGTATGACTTCACACGTGATGACTCTTTTACTTATTTGAAAAAGCGAGTCAAATCGTAAGGCAATCGTGTAAGCATTCAACAAAAACTTAAGACAATAGCAGTCCTTAATACCTTTGCTATTTTACTATAACCCTATTCTGTCGAAACATTTTACAACGGAATGGTTTTTTTTATCCACAATAACTTTCCAGGGATGAATGAAATGAACAATTGATAAATTGAGATTCCGTTCTGTATTGGTAGTACAACGTCCATTGTGCCGAAACTAAAACAAAGAAATAGATCACTTGTTAACCCATTTTTATGATGAAGACCATTAATACAAATACGCACCTGATAAAGTAACAAAAGATACATTTGGTGACACAAGCATTATGCAGTTATCTTTGAGCAATTTCAACATCAAAAGCATTTGGCGAGAATATGGTGGTTAAATAGCGTAATAAGTTGTTTTTGTTTTGTTTTGTTTTGTTGCTGTCGAGTCTATTACAGGTTTTTTTTAACACTTTTCAACAATTTTACTCATTGTTAAGGAAATAAACCCCTTTCATGCTTGCTTTTTATTTAGATTATATGCACATCACTTTAAATTCTTAGTAGCTTGTCATCATGAAAAATCGCAGTATCTTAATAATAAGATGATGCAGTGGAAGAGGAAAAAATAAAGAAAGGAACAAACAAAACTATCACAAATGAGCTTGCGGTACAATCACGCGAGTTCGACAACTCCGCGGTTCATGTACATGTATAGTCAGAATGGTCTCTTGTTGTCTGCCACGATTTCCATGCTCAACGGGAAATTTTGAAAATCATGGAGGCGTACCTCGATAATTCATTTAAATTCAAGGATGCCAACTTTACGATATAATCTTTGTATTTTTAAAAGTTAACACATATATAATGAACGAAAATACACAAATGTTTTGGTGTGGAAGCAGATTTTAAATGTTTCATTTTCATTCCGCTTTTACTTCACTCACCTGGGCTATTTGTTGTTCCAAGCTTTCCTGGCTTCCACTTTCTGCAGAAGGTGTATCTTTGGTCACACAAACGCATAACAAAAGAGAAAGAAATATTTTAGCGTGGAAAATAGAGTCACGTGGAATTTAGTGTTTGTGGAGCACCGGCCTTTATCAATCGATCGATTTGAACAGTTATGAGACTATCATTTTCACCAATATTGTAGAGCTCAAAACAGCTTAAGAATATTACACAAAACTAAAAAAAAATGTGTGAACGACCCAACTTTAAGGGCATGATTTGAACAATATTCTTTGATGACACAAAAATCTAAGCTTTAAATATCCTCCACGCTATATGTGTCCCTGATGTAAGGTCTAAAAAGGAAGCTCCGAAGAATTGTTTACTTCAAATTAATGCTTTAAAAATGTAAACATCTACGGTTTTGCCATACCACTTCCCCCATAGACTGTTGTATTACAGCAGAGTGTGCTTGATTCCCGTGTGATGTTTATCCATACATATCTTGCCAGCAGCGGCACAACTTCCCAAAGTTTTGTATTTATTTGGCCATTCAAGCACTATGAGGTCAGTCAGATACCAATGTTTGACCATATTTTAAATTGAACCTGCGCAAGTTGATTTTTTTTTCTTAAAGTGTCACGGTTCTTTGACTGATTCGTTGTTACTTTAAAAAAATCTATATCGTCGTATTTGCTTAAGTGAATTACGTAAGAAAAAACCTGCCTTATTTTTTTAGGTACTTATAACTAAATTCTGTAGTTAGTATTTCCTCCTGGAAATAACATGATGATGTAAATACTTGAAAGAATTAAGGTGTTTACGCTATGAATAGAAAGTGGTGGAGGCGGGGGGGGGGGGGGGGGGGGGGGAGGGGGCGGGGTGGGGGGGGTGGGATGGTGTGGCTTGGGGAGAGGTGTGTGAACAAATATAATTTAATTAATTTTTAAATCATTTAATCGTGTTACCAGAGCCTGTACGTATTATTTTCTTACGTATTAGTCCTATCCCATCCTATATCGTATCCCTATTCCTGCTAGGACAACTTACTATACAAATTTCATTGATTTGGTAATTTGACATACATGTTTATACCACCTTAATTTCAGGGTAAACAAATTATTCGTTACTTTAACATTTTTCGCAAACACGGAGTCCTTATATAGAAACCAATTTCACAAGTTGTATTTGTTTTGCTACTTATACATGTACAGTGATACAAAATTCACCTTATTATTTTATTTGTTTGGAACTGTTTCAAAATATGTAAATAATGCCAAAACGTTTATTACCGATTATGCAAATTGAAGCAAATATGCAGTAGCTAACTTGAGTTTTACTACTGTTTTTAGGAACTTAAACGAATTTATTAAATAAAACCACAGGAATTGGATAATCATGATTTACACATAATTCTAGAGAAACACCTGAGAAAATATTTCATTCCGTTGACATTACTACGATAAAATGTAACATTTTGTTAAAATTATACTTGAAAGTTTCACGTTCATACCTCATTAACATAGTTTGAGTTTTAAAGGGTTTGAATTTGCAAGAATCTGCAAGAATTAAATTCAGTTCGTACGTATGCAAAATATGTTTTGATTAGATTCTACTTGGACTACCAAATGGCAGAACATTTTTTTTTGCAGTATACTTTGCAAATATCGTCAATGACATAGTTCTTCTGTAACAGATACATACCTATCTCACGAGATGACATAACTGATGCCTCTTCGGTAGCATCTCCAGGTGGGAAATCCAGATCAATCATTTTAATCAAGTGTACTATGTATCAATTGATATTCTTGAGGTGCCCTTTCCACTTCGTTGGGTCTCTTGGTAGGTGTATAGAAACCGTTTTGTGATTATCATACTCCGCATATCAATAGATTTCCAACGGTGTTCGATCCATAGTTAAGCTACCTGAAAAATACAATTATGCACAGATTCGATTCGATGATTTCTATATCCGAGCACGTAGTCTGTGTGTTTGTGTACTTAGTGTGAAATACAAAGTTATCTTCATGAGATTACCATTATTCTGTATATTTTCCAAAACATGAATTGAAGACCACGTTAAAAGAGCATTCACCATAACGAATGGAGCCGAAACTTACTGGAAATAATAAAATGTTTCACTCGGTTAACCTTATGGCAGCGGATACAAATACTACATTATATTTTATATATTTCAAAAATGATATATTGATTTATTTCACAAAAAGTAAGCATAATTCATGATCATGTCAAAAGAGCATTTGCTTCGATTAATGAATATAAAACATACTGGAAATTACATGTTCCAGTCCATTAATCATATGAACACTTTAGAGAAATCATGGATTGATCAGTCAACTGGCTTGTAATACTTACACTTCATGACATGAAGCTGGTAAAATCCACCCCCTCTCTCTGCACATATGAACATATGTAATAACAAAACAGTGAAACATTTTTCTTGTAAAGTGTGGTTAATGTGCTAAAAATTATCAATACTGTATATTTCCAAATGATATACCACCAAATTTGCATGTACCCTGTTACCATTTAAGAATAGTATACACATCTGCTAAAACACATATGTCAACTTTAATCATTAAACATTGACACTTTTCAACAAATAAGAGCACATAAAACAACCCCTCCTCTTACCCACAAATAGAGAAAATGAAGAACAAAATACCATCCCTCTTCTTCGTAGTATATCTTACAACGTACAAGGGGATGTCTTATTCCAACAGAAAGTGTACCGACGATTTTAAAGTGCATTATGTGAATATGTACAGAGCTCAATGGTTTTGCAAATTACCTACCGCGACATGCATGACAGAAGAGAGAGAGAGAGGTGTTGCAAATTTGACTTTAAACATAATATATACCCTTGATGGAAATTAAATAGCTGCAGGTCATGGTTATTCAAATGGTCATTTATCATATTTGCCTCTCAAAGAGAGCTGAAGTTGGGGAACCTGTGCTATACAATAATACAGAATCCTTAATCTCTTTGGCATTGAAAAGTTAGGATAAATGAAAAAATAACATGGGATATTAGAGTCTTTTTAGGGAAGATTTACTTTTGTAAATCTTTCAAGGGCTTTATCTTTTTGGAGTGGTTTTGCAATATCAACAAGCTATTATCATCATTCACCCATTTAGGGCAATGAAAGAAGGATAGTGCACCATTTATTGGGAGGTTTGCCATGACCTATTTTTCACAAACGATATATTCAATTAATTGGTTTGTTTATTTGGATTTTGAATATAACCCAGTTTTGCTTTTAAAAAAGGGATTCTGACTCAACAAACCAGCGGTGGTGCAGTTTTTGAATAATTAGAATGATCATTTAGCT
This sequence comes from Eucidaris tribuloides, assembly GCA_001188425.1. Classification (NCBI taxonomy): domain Eukaryota; kingdom Metazoa; phylum Echinodermata; class Echinoidea; order Cidaroida; family Cidaridae; genus Eucidaris; species Eucidaris tribuloides. Next base: position 17,736 of record JZLH01S0206211.1, read on the forward strand.
TAAGTTAAGGGGTTGTGTCAAAACAAGAACCGTTTCTTTTACACGGTAAGAAAAAAGGGGGTTCAATTTAGCATCATTTTGTCACAATAACAAAACCATTTTAACAAGTGCTTATAGGCACCATTAAGGGTGCTTAATACTCTTTTCAAGAAAATGGTGCTATTTTTCACCCTTTTACGTCAGAATGGTGGTCAGGAGCACCAATGAAGGTGCCGCTATTGTGACAAGGCTGGGTAACTTTTTGGATCCTTTTTTTTTCTTAGAGTGTATGTTCTGTACGTACAAATTTGTTCATTGGTCTCTACATTTCACTAAATGCGAAAACCAAACAACACAACATGTACAATGTACGTAGGGGCCTATATACATATAGGCCCTACGGGTATGATTATACAATTTAAATTACAATGATTTGATGTATATTATTTCAAAGATGAAATATACATATACATACCGGTGCATATAAATAAAATATATGAGTGGACAGCTTCAATGAAATAACAAACTGAGCGTATTAATGTTGCAATAGTCTGCAAGGAAACAGTAACTTGGAATGAGAACGAAACGTTTAAACGAGCCCGGGATGTTGTGCGTTTGTACAAACTTGATCCAACCCGTGACGCGTTCAATGAAAGATGTGCAGAACTATTGGCAGAAATAATCGTGATAGCAGAGATCCGCACAATATGAAAATAACAAACTGAACGTAAAAATTGTCTGCCAGGAAATGGTGTCTTGCAATCAGAATAAAAGTTCCATACGAGCCAAAAAGTTTTGCATGTACACAAACGTGATCTAAACCGTGCCATGTTCGATAAAACAATATGCAAAGGTAATGTTTTGGCAGAAATACACACAAAAATAACTATTATTGTGTGGAAAATGTGATCACATAATTCTAACATAATGATTATCCTTCTATAACAGCCAGGATCATTCTTGATATGCTTCAGAAAGCATGGTCTTAAATGCAATAAAAACCACAGTGACAATAACAGAGAGGTTTAAATACACGTCTATCCACATGACATGTGGATTCGTTAGGCTAAGAGCTGTTATTGATTGAGAATCCAATGTTTACATGTAAGTGAAAATCATAATAGAAAATTAAAACTAGATCAACGTCAAGCGATAAGCTCGAATAATTATGTGCACGTTGTTTGCACGTGTGTATACTTGGAAAAGCAAAGGTGTATGTACTGTATATTGACTTGCAATGCTCAATTGCTCGATTTCATTCCTGGTTTTATTCATGAGTGATCATTTAATAGGCTCATTAAAAATTTACACCAGATTGATTTGAAAATGGCGCCAGATTGATCTGCAATCTAACTATATCCATGCACAATAGTTTACGGTAGCATTATGTAAGCTTGCCGGCACAATATTATGACATTGTTGGCTTGCAATGAAACGGTTATTATGACAGATATAGAAATAAAAGTGATTTTGATTAAGAACTTATATCAAAGTACAAAATTAAGTCATGGTTTCACGTCATTGCTCTGTTGGTTTTAATCCCTAACTACGCTGACATCACAATCATTATTGTTTGAATCCATTACAGTTGGTTATTGAATTGTACGTAGACAACAGACAAATGGACCGTCCACCGTTTTTACGCTTGACTTTAGATGAAGAATCTTCCCACGTGACCATTACACAATTGAATTGATTTTGGAAAAACTGCTTAACCCGTTAACACCCAAACAGTACTCGCGATTTTCGTTCATATCAAACCAAATTGTTTCTGACCAGTAGGCACCCAAAAATCTGCTGTTACAGGGGCAAAAAAAACAACAACAAACAAAACAGGCTCTTATATGGAGTCTGGACTACGGAGTGTGCAGTCTGAAAAATTCAGAAATATTAAAACCAGTTCCTGCAGTCTGCGTCACATTATTGTGGGTAATAGTGTGATGATGTTCTGTTTTGCTAAAAGAGTTTTGATAGTCTCATTTATTTTTTGCAGACCTGGAAACTGTTTGAGTGTTTGAATTTTCATGTAAATCGGCAACACCAACCGCTGAACCTGGTTTAGCAGCCAATATTTAACACCAGTTTCAACATACATGTAGAATACAAGTCATGGAGTGCGCCATATCTTCTCCAAGTTAACCTCAACACCGGGCCCGATTTTAAGTTCAGCGATCTAGTTGGTGTTGTGACGTTGCCTTCTCTCCCCCCCCCCCCGGTGTCATCAGTGTAACCAGAGGCAATATTACGTACATGTATCATAATCTTTTCTTTACTTTTAAATTGTTCTGTTAGAACAATTTATCATTATTAGACATTGGAAATGCATTTATTTCACAAACGTTTAGCGCATCTTATCAAAAAGTATTTTATTGTGTCCTCAGGCAATACGAACTTCTATATTTCTGCCTTTTATACTTTACTTTGTTCATCAGGCTAATACGAGTTAAATCAACCATACTCTGTCATTTCATTGCAGGCAGAAAAAAATGAATTGTGTCCTTATAACGGGCAATACTTTTTGTCCTTTGGCGGCAGTGTGTCGGCTGTGTTGTTGGACTTTGTCTACGATTGCCAGTAAATCACGAACCGAATCAGCACACATTCAAGTACATTTTTTCAGCATATACCGGGGCAAAACGCAGAGATTTCACCCATTTTAGTGATATTGCAGTGCTGCTGTTGCAGTATTTATAGGGGTATAGTATATATATGGCATGAATCCACTTTCCTCTTCTTATAAAGTACTATTTTTCCGTGATTCAAGTTGAGGCCATTGGGGTTGCATTCGTAAAAGTGTTTCAGAAAATACTTTCTGCATATTCCTAGGTTTTTGGTTAATGTGGATGAGTGCTAATCTCCAGGCATCGTAATTCATTTCTTCTCAAGTCAGCTAAAAGTACGGACATATTGATAGTTTATACAGAAAAATTGTGGAATAATCTTGTTTTTGTGGTTAGACTATAATCTAACGCTATTCCTTATCATTTTTCAGCCAGACTTTACAACAGAAAACGGGTTTTATAGGCTTTAATATCTTTATCAATCGTGTGAGAGGAATGTAGGCCTAAAGTAAAAAAAAACCTGGTTATTTGCCTTTCCCGTATAAATGACTTTAAATTTCTGAGGCTATTTTGTATAGTGTTTTCTGCTGGCAAATTGATCTTTTTCTGCAAATAGTATATGCAAGAAAGATGGGGTGAGATTGACTCAAAAATAGATCGGTTGAGGTCAGACCCGAAAAAGAGGTTCTAATGTATTTGTTCCATTTACCGTAATATTCGGGTCATATCTGCATGGATTCCGGGTACATTATTCGCTACTGGGTGTGATCAAATTCCTATAAGACCACATGATGTAATAGGTATAAAGTATAGTCTCTACAAATTCTGCGCAAGTCGGGTTATCCAATGTTCTAGTATTTTTTTTATTACTTTTGCATTGAAAGTTTGAACGATTGCTAAATCGTGTGCTTAATCTTATATCAAAGCTCTTAACTTTTTTGGCGATATAGTCAGTAATTATACAGTGAATTAAAATTAAAAAGTGATAAATATAAGTTGCACGTATTAAAAACATATTTAAGACATATATATTTGCAACGAATTTATGACCAGCCAGCCAAGCTTTGCTATACATTTTTGTATTTATTTATTTATTTATGCAATTTATTTATTGATTTATTTATTCATCATGTAGATTGAAGGTACAATGCCCATAGTACGTTGAATTTACCCTCTAAGCTACCTTTTGTTGATTTAAGTACCGGATGTCGATATAGGTACCGCTGTTTAAGTTTTGGTCGCGAAACGAGACTTAAAATTATTTGATAAAAATGGAAACATATACCATATACTCAAAATTCACGTGTTGTTGTATAAGTGCACATGTAACAGGACCACTGAGGTGGTAGCCTGTTTTCTAGATATGACCGGTTTTAACCCGTTTCTTCTTACATATAACCGGTCTTCCTAGAAAAAGAAAATTACAGGCAAACTATTCAATTCCGTCTACCTGAATGACTTCAGTTGCACTGGTATTGTTGAGCTCCAACGTTCAATTGATTAAGGATTACACATAGACAAAACAAGGGATTAAACCAACAAAGTAAATACCATTGGACGTCTACCAATACTTTCGTTAGAGAAAAGGCAACCGTTATTTTAGTACAGAACGTGTCAGAAATGCCATGCATCAATAACTTGGTTAATGATGCTGGGTGGTTCAAGTCGAACTTTCATCGAATGCCTCATTAAACTTCGGCGTGTTAATCCAGGATTAAAACCTCTTTTGTGGAACCCATTATCTTCTTTTGTTGGTTTCTCCCTTTCATTTTTTTTCAGCGCAGTTTATGAGGTTTTCAGCTGCAGTTCGAGCTCCTTTGGGGTTGAGTTCAGGGGCGTCGATCCTGGGGTGGCAAGGGGGACAGTCCTCATACCCCAATGAAAATAATGTGGGTGGCAAACATATCGATTTGCCCCCCCCCCATAAATACATCCGAAACATATGGTTCGATGCCCCTGGTTGAGTTCTTGCAGAGTCTAAATCTTGCGTGTCGTAAAGTGCGATGACACGATTGGGAGCAATTGAAAGTAACTCAAGAACCAAATGAATTGAAATATCTTACTGTAGTGCATGTTTAGGGTCGAAGAATTCCTCTTAAATATGTTTACTTGAGGAGAAATGAGCATGAATATACCAATACTGAATGAAAGTATGAAACTGGTAGAAATAAAACCCATACAAAGTTGTACAACAAATTTGCCTGTCACAACAAATACTGAAGAGAGTTTTTTTTCTAAAGAAGAGTAGGCATTAATTGACCACGAAATGTCCACAACAGAAACCTTGAATAGTAAGTATTATTTCTGGAATATTGTTTGATCCCCAAATGAGCGCTGCTTCCATGTTATTTCATGCTTCATGTTATTTCCCTTTAACTGAGTTGGTTTTTGAAGTACAACTAAAATCATTGAAACAAATTACCAACAACCTATAAAGGCAAGGTTCACCCTGACGTCAAGTTGGTTTTGATAAAAGCAGAACAATGAGAGAAACATATTGATGAAAGTTTGACGAAAATGCAACAAAGAATAGCGGAGTTATGAAGTATCAAATTTTAATTTTGTGACGTCACTTACGAGCAGCTCCCCCTATGTCATGTAATATTAATTCAACAAATTGCCACTTTTTATTGGTTCATGATAATTGAATGTTGTTGTTTTTCATAGAAGCATGTATGAAATAATGTTTCTAAATATAATGAATGCACTAGGTAACATCATTTTCAATTTTCTGAGAAAATTGCACTTTATGGAATTTACATTACAAGACAATGGAGGAGCTGCTCGCATGTGACGTCACAAATGTTAAATTTTACAAATGCATAACTCTCTTATTCTTTGTTACATTTTCGCCAAACTTTCATTAATATGCTTCTCTCATTGTTCTGCTTTTATTAAAACTAACTTGACGTCAGGATGGACCTTGTCTTTAATACTAATCAGTTAATGAATGAGAAAGACAGAAATCGGAGACATTGGGAATTCTAAAATGGCATGTATGTTCATGACAATTTTCTGTGAGTATTAAATGATTTTGCACATAAAATTCCATTTACTATCCTTGTGATATGTTTTCATTACCTGTTTCATCATGTAATACCCCACCATACACCTTAAACTCGAAGATTTGAAAAGTAATTGTCATGGAAACAAAGGATAAAGTGAAATCATATATATATCAAATATGGAGAATAGTGAGCAAGAACATTAAAGCTACACGACAAGAGGTTCCAATTTGATCTTCCCGTAATAATAACGACAAATGTCATAGTCATAAGTTTTCTTTTAACTGTTCTACTTCTTGCAGCTTATCATTTATTTGCTCGTCTATATGCAATGTGACCTCTGGTTGAAAATTAATTTTGGTGTCATTTCCTTTCAGTCTGGCCTGTATCCATTTTGTGTCATTTATTTGTATTTGTTGTTTCGTTTCTTCTTAAGCATCGACACCCCTCCCCCAAATCACTGTAATTAGCATACATGTATTCTGCCGGGTGGCTATCCCGAACACTGTGATTGAGTACGAATTACAGTAGTTTTTTTTTTATTTCTTGTTCATCTCCATAGAATATTTTAAACATTAGCTAATATACAAGCGTATTCAACAATGTTCAGTTAACTCGCGGGTTCACTTTCAGAAGTATTGATTTTACTTTTAAAGTTGGTACTGCGGATAAACTCGGGCAATTTTCCATACACGCTGATTTAAGTGATATAGTCTAAAAATGATACCCATCAATTGTCAAAATGTAGCATTACACTAAAACTAACATTTATCACATCTGAAATCGTGTTCTTTGTCTTGATTTGGGAACCAAGAACCCAACCAGCACCCAGAAAACAAAATAACCTGTCCATGGACTTACTTTGAACTTTGACTCTGCACAACACTTCGGCTACAATACTACAGTACAATCCGATGAAATTTAGTGTATTTGATATCATTGACTGGTCACATAGTTTAGGTTCTTTGTTATCGATTTTATCGACTTTCAGCTATTCTATCGGGGTTTGAACAATTTTTTTTTGAGAGTAGGTCTATGTGAACTCTTTGTCATACCATGCTTTTATATGATTGAAAATATAAGTAGTAAAAGCAAAATTATGTAGGGAGTGTTTAAAGGAGAAAACTTCCATGCTTTGTTATTGTTGTTGAACAGCGATCATTTCGAAAATGTGTAATTTTGCCGAAAGTTAAAAAGTAAAAACAAGAGGAAACAGGCAAAACAAATGTTTTGAGTATTCGAATGTCTTAAATTGGTTATTGAAAAAAACTTTAAATGTGCCGGAGCGATCAATAGCTTTACACCATGGAGGTAAAAGAGAGAAAGCATTATAATTGTATCTTATAAAAGCTTTCTGTAGTATATACTTATTATTACAGGAGGCTACATCAATAGCAAGACGTTTGTCAGAAAAGAGTTTATTCTTCGGACCTCTCAGTTTCACACTTTTCATGAATGATCTGCTATCTGCAGAAAAACAGAGTAAAGTGGTGTTGTATGCCGATGATAATCGTTACAATGTTTAGTTCTTTCAAATTCTAAAACAGATTGAGGATATGATTAGTGTGCTAGCCTATAAGCAAGCGTAGGCTGCGGAGGGTGCAACGCCCCCCCCCCCCCCCCCGCAGAGCCACATCGGAGTTCCACCCTAACAAGCAAAAAAAGAAATTTACACACTTTTTTTTCAACGCCTGATTTTCTCAACTTTAGTTCCACTCCCTAAGATGTGCACCTCCCGTTCCACCTCCCCAAGATGTGCACCCCCATGCCCAAACCAGCCTACGCCCTTGTATAGAGATGGTAAGGTCGTAGCTTACTATAAACCGGTCAAAGACACTTTATAACATTGTAGAAGCCCCATTTAAATAATTGTCAAACTTTAGTATCTGACATAGCTGACAGTGTTTGCATGGACAAATAAACATCCTAGAACACCAAACTTCAGACAATTATATGTATGCTGTCACTCATAAATTGCGTACAGATAAAAATCTGCACGTTAATTATTGTCAACTGAAGAAAATTCTGCAACACAGCAGACTTTGGGGGAAAACTCAAAAGGTCGCTCAATGATTTTCACCTTTTAAAAGCACTTAATGGTCGTTTTGAACTGCAATTTTCTCAGGGCTTCATTTTTAGACCTTATCAGAGACACTGGTAGCATGGGGAATCATATGGTTCAGATTTTTTTTAAATTGGAAACATTGTTATATGAATACGATGCCTTCACCCTCAATACAGAAATAAATATTATTGACAGGAAGCCCACATGAAATTTTGTGCACAGGAAACGTCGGTGTTAACAATACAGCGTGTCCCAGAAAAAAATTCCCTCTCGTAGACAACAAAATAATTACCAAAATCAAGTTTTATACTCAATTAAGTTTATACATTTAGAGGCCCATTTAATTTTGTAGTTCCTGTGAAAATTTTAACGAAATGCACACTACAGACATACCATGCATTATTCCATGCTTCACTTTCATGTCAGTGACTGTGTTCTTGTTGCTATCAAGTAACTAAAGTCAAGTTCATTCACTTTTTAAAATGAAAACTAATCAAAATTCAGTTCCACTGGTCATGTTTGCTTTCAAAGGATGTGTTCCATTTAAAGTTTGTCCATCAATGTCCAACTTGTAAACCTTTATTGTTCTCCTGCACATCCTTCCACCTAATTACCATTCAGGTTGATGTATTGATGAAGCACTGCAAACTTGGAATGGACTAAAACGCACTGCTGTTACATAATGGACTGTGTATTCAAAACCAATGAAGCGAAACCAATGAAATTTTCACAGAAGTTAGAAAATAAAATGAGCCTTCTAAATATATAAATTTAACTTGAGTGTAAAAGCAGATTTTGGTAATCATTCTCTTGTCTTCGAGAGGGACGTTTTTTTTCTGGGACACGCTGTATAATAGTCATGTAGGTGCGAAATATCTGGGTGTCTATAGATGGATAAGCACCTGTATTAACATGTAAGTTTACATTGAACAAAATTGCTTCAAGATTAATAGGGCCTTCTGCTTCGACCGATAAGCAAGTACTGTGATAAGTGATTTACTTTTACCATTATGACTTCAGTAATTTGCACTCATGGACAAGCTGCGGGCACCGTAATACTAGTACTTAAACAATATAAGAAAATCGTGTTCCACAGACACATGCACTCGCCCAACCTACAGAAAATAATGTTGACAAACCTAAAATGGATGGAAATGGAGAAACACTAAAAAAAACCAAAAGGGTGGACTATTGTGAATAACTTAGCCCTCATGCTGTGGGAAACTGAAATAAAAGAGTAGATAAATAGATGAATAAATAGATATAAAATGAAATGGAACAAACAAATAAATGGCCAAGCAAGTCACCAAAAGCTCCTGTTGCTCTTTTCAAATATACAAACATCCAGACCATTTGAATTAGAAATACATAATAGATCACCGCGCTTATAATGCACAAATTTCCTGAAGTCTCGTTAATGATGATTCAATGCTAAAAATGTCAGCAATATTTCTTCACAAAATTACCCATAAAAATGTTATTTTCAGTTTCCTTTGCGCCATGCTCATTAGGTGCATCCAGAATACAGATCAAGAGCCGGACCACGGAATCGTGTAAAGTATACTATACACTTCAGTAACTGCTGCCGTCGACTCGGGCTATAAAGACCAATGTTCCATTAATTTTTCCGTAGTTGATTTCCTAATGATTGTTATATTGCGGGACTTAGGCCTATACCATAAAATAACAAAAATGACTTACCTAAACCGAATGTGGTTTTTGATATTTCCCATAGCGTCTATCCGATTATCTGTGAGTCCTATAATTTATCACACTGGCAGTTATGAAGTCAAGCAAACTTTGACTTTGTCGAAATGCTCTACCCTAGTAGCAATACACCGATCTCAAATTGTAGTCATGAATAAGTTTATCGTTGGTGAAATATTGAGGGCGCTATTGTGATATGACGTTTAGAGTGCCTATATTGGTGGTCTCTGGATCAAGATATTGATCGCATTGTATACGCAGATGGTTACATATAGGGTTACAAAATTCTCTGGAAAGTTCACGGCAGAAACTTTCCATGGGAATAAACACGAATTTTGTGGGAATTTTCGGAAACTTTCGGCAACTTTGGGAATTTTCACAAATCAGCACTTTGTTTTTCATCAATATGGAAATTACAAAGGAAGTGTCCACCCTAATGGGGTAAGGTTAACTTCGGGTTAGGAAGTACCTAGGTATGTATTACAAATGCATGGCAAATCAATAATAATAATAATAATGATAATAATAATAATAATAATAATGATAATAATAATAATAATAATGATAATAATAATAATAATAATAATGATAATAATGATAATAATAATAATAATGATAAAATTCGGAAAATCCGTTTCTGTGGCATCCTGAATCAATGAAATACATAGCTACCCTCCCTACTCAAAATTATTGCAACATACACTATAACGCATGCATTTTGAGTTGAAGGAGTCTTTCTATAATTATGTGCTAATGAAGTTTATTATTGGAAAATGACAAATTATTTGAAAAGAAATCATTGAATATTCTTTCTCCTTTCTTCTCCAAGGCGGAGATATTATTATCAAATGCATGCGCACCCATGGCAGAGGGGTTGGAACAGAAAATTTAACATGTTTCGCCTCCTTATAGGGGTGGGGTGTTAATTCAGATTAGCATATTAATTCGGTTTCATATTTCCCATTAAACAGTTTTGATGGATTGGAAAGACTTCCAACAAATACAAAATGCCAATATGTTACTCTGACGCGGTCTCAGAAAGAAGACCACATCCGGCGAAGAAGAAAACGCCTTCTATCTTCATAAGACATTGGTAAGGAGGATACACCCCATATTTTAGACAAGATCTCTTGAAGTCATAATTTATTATATTTCTCAATTTTAAAGGCGGTTTACTGTTGCAAAAATCGTAAAACTTACTGTCATGCGAATTTCCAGTACATTGGATATAATGATGTGGAGAGAAGACCATCATCTTTAATTAGTAGCCTAATTCCTCCTTACCACTGTCTTATGAAGATAGGAGACGTTTTCTTCTTCGCCGGATGTGGTCTTCTTTCTGAGACCGCGTCAGAGTAACACATTGACATTTTTCATTTGTTGGAAGTCTTTCCAATCCATCAAAACCGTTTAACGGGAAATACGAAAGCGAATTAATATGCTAAAGTGAATTAAAACCCCATCCCTATAGACAGGCGAAGAAAGTTGAATTTTATGTACCAGCCCTACTACCGTGGGTGCGCATGCATTTGATAATCTCTCCTCCTTGGAGAAGAAAGGAGAAAGAATATTCAATTATTTCTCTTCAAATGATATGTTATTTTCCAATAATAAACTTCATAAGGACATAATTATAGAAATATCCATTCAACTCAAAATGCATGCGTTGTGTTGCAATACTTTTGAGTAGGGAGGGTACATTTTTTTTAATTAGACGGCGTGTTCCTTCCCGCTTCACAGCACACTACTGGGTGTATACAGTCAGATAAGTAAACTTGTTTTTCAATTCGTCTGTTGCTGAGTTGTCCATGACGGGGAGCTCACATTGTCTTTCAGAAAATTGTCAGTGGGTGACGGGGGGGGGGGGGATTGTCGAAGTTTACCTGGTTTACCTGTATGTAACTTACTATGGTCGAAACGTCCGAAGTTGTATTTGTTCTGTATTGAAGAGGTCCAAGGCCTGTTCTAATTACTAAAGTGTCTATTCGTCCTAAAAGGGAATTCATTGGTCCGAAGACATCAGGCAATGATGCAAAACTGGGTCAGTATGATGAATGTCAGGCTATAGAGAACGCATGCTGGGCTCATGGACACAATGAATATTTTAAATGTATTAATCCATAATATCAATCGATGAAGGATGAAACAATGGTCTTTGGGTGTCGCGAGATTAGTGCTACATTCTTGAACATACATAGTAGTAGTCTAGGTTCTAGCCGTTTCTATTTCGGTTTAATTTCTCCGAGTTGCAGCCAATACTCGAATATCGCGCTTTCGGAAATAGAAACGGCTAGAACCTAGACTAATATAGTAGGCGTACTGGACAGAAGGCTAGTGGCTACGCCTCACGGCTACCCCTGCCGCCTCTATACGCCCTTTTGGAAATCGAAGTACTCGGGCAATTATTGATACATCATTCGGGCACGGCGGAAGGTCAAAATAATTAGTTCAAACATAGTACATTGTACTTTTAATCGTCGTGCGGCTAGAAGAAGGTCTTAGCAAATGCTCTAAACAGATTGGGGTTAACAGTAAAACTTGAAAACCAATTGGCTTATTCCATATTGCCGCCGAACAAACTGATAGAATAATCTAAAGATTACAATCTTTTGATTCCATGTGAAATAAAACTATGGTTTTCAGGTTAGAAGCAATTTACCGTTAACACCCTTCTGCTAACGACATTCTGCCAGCTGCACGACCTTTTAGGCATTTTACTGATGTTTTTATCATTTTGAGATTCTTTCTAGTCATTTTCTTACTCCTGTTTTATGCCTTCGCCTGAAAGATTCACGGAGGCATCACGATTTTCGGAGTGCCAGTCAGGAGTTACGTACGTCCTTCCGTCCATCCGCGCGTCATCCTCCGGTATATTCACGTTAATGCGATAACTTAAGAATAGCTGATCAGATTTTAATGAAGCTTGGGTAGAGTATGTACTACGATGCCAAAAAATATGAACTACGATGCAAAAATGAACTGATTAGATTTTGGAGCAGGGATATCAAAGGTCAAATATCACGGGACTTTGTTACCTGTAATCAAATCTCAGGACATTAACGTCATTACTTAAAATCAACTTATCAGTGAAACTTGGGACAAGCGTGTACTAGACTTTTTACAAATTTGATTTCACCTCTTCCCCGTGGCAACTTAAGAATCACTATCCAGAGATGGGTACATACATGCATGAGGCATTGCAAGTTTGCTGTAGTTCGTGTGAATATACGAATACGCGAATTTCTGTAGTTTCAGGACGGTCGCAATAGTTATTAGTTATTGCATAAAACAGAAAGATTGGCAAAATGTATTATCTCAAAATCAAGATATGACTAGATCTTCTCTTTATGTATTAAAAAATCAATGTCTTACAGGTCATGGTTAATAAATTTGTAGTCGATTAAAATTACATGATTTGGGGCATCGGATGTGTTGGATGTACAGTATATTTCCCCATCCCGTAACAATCGTGAAGACAAAATGGAATATCCTAACAAATCATTGGCATTTTTTTCAGGACCAGTATGGCACTACAAAAATGAGAGACACAACAATGGCAATAAAGTTTTTCGCATTTCAAAAGGAAATAATTCCTTATGTGTTCATCTCAGTGGAGTGAAATTCAGGATTTGCAATTTCTAGAATAGTTTGGAATTATATATTTCAAAGAGAAAGAGGGGACGTTCAGTTTTCCTCTAAATCAGGAAAATCATATTATATTGATGTATTGTCTGTGTTCAGCCTTCCCTGTATTTACGGCAACATATCATATAACCATAGTTTACAATCGAAACACTGTGGACTCTCAGAGTAAAGTGTGTGTGTGGATGTGTGTGTGTGTGTGTGTGTGTGTGTGTGTGTGTGTGTGTGTGTGTGTGTGTGTGTGTGTGTGTGTGTGTGTGTGTGTGTGTGTGTGTGTGTGTGTGTGTGTGTGTGTGTGTGTGTGTGTGTGTGTGTGTGTGTGTGTGTGTGTGTGTGTGTGTGTGTGTGTGTGTGTGTGTGTGTGTGTGTGTGCGAATGTGTGTGTGTATGTGTGGATGTGTGTGGGTGGGTGCGTGTGTTGTATGTGTGCGTGTGTGTCTGTCTGTCTGTCTGTCTGTATGTTTTGTTTTGTGAGAGGAACAGTATAGCACAGACAAAAACAGTTATGACTTCACCGTAATTATTAAAATATTTACATTTGTTTATTTCGTTGTTTCTTTGTTAGTGACCAACATGTTCGCAGAAATTTCGAGATGGAAATTTAGGTAGTCGAGCCAACTTGTATATAAAGGCATTTCTTCGAATCTGGCAACAAATGAAATTGGTATTATTTCTGTTTGTTTTGAATTCACATATCTTTCTTTCAAATAATATGATTACTTTGTGAGAAAGATTGATGACGATGTATTTTCAAAGACATGAATGTATTTTTTTTTCCAGATGAAGACGTTAATTTCTACGTACAATGTGTAGATTACAAATTATTCATTACTAAGGGCACACCGAGAGACTAAGTATATCAAGAGTCGATGCCAACTGACCTATACATTTTCCGCGTTTTGTCTATAACTGTACGACGGTATGAAAAGAAAATTTGAAATCATTGTCCAGGTCAGATTATGTATAAAGTTTGAGAATGAAAAGATTTAATCGGGGCAGGAGTTTAAAAAACTATGCAGCGTTGATGGCACATTCAGATGGTGAGATAATTATCATGGTCTGCAGTAGCGGTTGATTGGGCCGAATCGAAAAGTAGCGGTATCCTTACACCTGTTTTGCGGGTTTTACATGTAAGAAAAACATAAAAGTTAATGTTTAGTGATTTTTTTTTTACAGATCTACTTTAATTTTTTGTTATTGTTTTGCGGTTCGATTCTTTTTTTTTGGGGGGGGGGGGAATTTATCAAAAATCCTGGGCCGCTTTTTGATAATTTCGGGGTCCATTCCGACATCATGTCATGTCAATTATTACAGGGCAAGAAGGGCTATGTGTCAAATTAACTCTGTTTTAATTTTAAGAAGAGAACAACGTATTGACTGATCCTTGATTTTTTTTTCGATTCCGAACACGTACGTGGAAACCCGAATTTGTACCTCGTAGTACTTTATCTCACTGTTGAAACCACATTGCAACTGTAAATATTTTGGCAAATGGCAATTATCTTCGCACCATCCAAAATTACTTGCAAGCACTAATGTAATTTTCAGGAGCACAGATTCTTGATAATGTATCATCATATTGATATCAGCCTCCCAAAAAATTCGCTTTCGATAATGTGATAATGACCGACACTCCGTCCAGCGAGCTGCCCGGCAGTTTCCCCTTCCGAGAATGCACGGGTATGACGCATTATCCAGCTGCCCATTGCATTCGACGTTTATGGTAAAAAGTGAAAGCCGTGGAAAGTTTGCAGGGAAAATGCTTCATAATAGCTCATTTTTCAAGGGACTTTCTTACATCTATCCATCTATCTTGTGTGTCTGATGCGAGTAGGTAATCCTTTTACAATGTGCCATGATTATAGTGGAAAAAAAAGAAATGTTTTAACAGCTTCCTGTTAATGCTTCGCATATTACAATTTTGTAAGTACTTTCACCGATGATATAATCGACAGTTATCGTAGTCCGTTTCTACTATCGAAATAAAATGACTTTGAGCTATATTAGTTACAAAAAAGAGTAAAATCTTCATGCAAATGGGGAGTGAATTTTTGAATCCAATAAGAGTGGAACTCCCCTTAGAAGATAGCACACTCAAAAGGATGAATCTAGCCACTAAACAGCTAAACTGCTCAAAATTGGAGTCAATTTCACTCCTAATGGGAGTGACTTTCACTCCTAAAACAAGGTGGTCTCTAAAATCATTCCCACTCCCGTAGCAGGTCATATTAGGGATCGTTTCATTTGGAGTGGAAATTTAATCAAAATCTGAGAAAAATCTACTCCAATTCGTAATATCATAGTGGGTATTCACTCCTTTGAGAGTGATTTCCACGTTTTGAAAGTGAATTTTCACTCTTATTTGAGTAACTCAATGGAGTAGGGATCACACACCTTGACATTAACAGAGATATACCACAATGTTACTTCTTCAGTTGTTGCGCGTTAGTTGGTTAATCACCGAGGGAATGTAAATGCAGAAATTCACGGAAAAGACACAAAATTTATATGTGCTTCTGCCGATCAGTGACAGCGCATATTTTTTTTTTTTTCAAATTTATCTTTTTTTAGCGAAATTGCACAAATTGTATTTAACAATGTTCTATTAACAAAAAATAACATCGATGTCGTTATACTTACGAGAAAATGTTTCGTCTTATTCCTTTCAATGTTTCCCTCACACACTTGAAACACTTTGAAGTCAGTTTGGTGTCATGTCAACATATTCGCCAGTGTGATCCGCAGGTCGTGATGTATATTTAATCCATCAAGTTACTCCAATCCAATGTTAATTACTTCCTGAAAACAAGGCTCAATGTGAAAGTCGTGCTGGTATAGAAATCCCGTAAAACGTATCCAAATGCCGTCATATCTGATATTTATAAATTCTTAGTGACAGTTCACATTTTACGCTGACGTTTATCGTTTGACATGCAATCATTATCTTGGCAGCATGAAGAGCGAAGAAGACCACTAACCATCTTCGATCGGTTTGAGCCACTTAACGAAACACTGTTTACTTAATCCTGAAAACGGTTGACACAATGATCGTGTTAAAGCTAGCTCCTCGCTCGCACCCCTTCCGTCTTCGACCATTGTAACCCGGTTGCATTCTGGTTGATACAGGCTGGCCAGACATCAATAGATCGGTGGGATTGAAAACGAGGCACGACTTGCGTTGGCTGCAAGATGGCAATCCTAGCGTTCTGCGACTTCAGTTTTGTTCCCCCCGAATCAATAACCGACGCGAAAATGGCATAAAGAATCTTGCGGACAACCGTACACACCTCCTCGGTGAATGCAACTATACAAACTCATTTAGGCAGACGTATAAAGCACAAAAGGCGTTAATAGTTTTAATAAGAATGGGTGAAAAAGAAAGTCGGGATTAACCAAGGATTAACTTCCCATTGTAGCTGATCGTCACGGATGTGGGCAAGGTGTTATCATGCAGATTTCAACGAGAAATAGATCACATTGTTTCTATTCCTTTTTTTCACTCTCATTTCCACACCCAGTCCCTGTGTTGCATTGTGTGCTAGGTTGTATCAAAATAAAAAAAACAGTATTTTCCGTTCAAAAAAGACACATTTTATATTACAGGTCTATAATTATTTTTCGTTCCAGAAAATGCACATGTTAATTTACGGGTCTATAATTTAATAATTTGTTCTCTAATCAATATACATGTATTTAATTACATTATTACCAATCTTTTATTTCAGGCTCGTACTGATTGTATCGACCCCAAACTTCCAATATTTTAAATACCAATAACTTCAGCTTTTAAGGGCGTTCACACTTTGACATGAGCTGAAGTTATTTGTATTCACACTTCTGTCGACTTTCAATGATAATAATGTTGTTATATTTACTGATAAAAGATTGGTTGTCATATTCCATTCATTTTCAACGCAATCATTTTCAACTAGCTGATGCTAAGAATGTAGCCAGTCACACTGGAAGTAAGGCCCGCCCTGCCAGCCACATCTCCTCGCTCGCATTCTGATCTATATGTATAGGATCTATACATCAGCTTTATGGCTATCGAAAGATGATTGGCTGGCGTATGTCATGAATAAGTTAGCTGAGGACGCTTCGGCACAAATAAGACGGATGTTGTCAAATTTAGTTCATAAAGCCTCTCCCTGTCCCACTACTGGGGGCAAGCGTTGGGGGCGTGTGACTTGCGGGAACCCATTTTTGGCTAGCCCGGCGCAGGTCGGGCCCGCAGAATGGCCGCACCTGAGCAGTACGCTTAGCACGTATCTCGGCCGTAGTTGGCGCCGGAGGTGCGCACGCAAGTCGCGATTTACCCGCAGGCCAAGTTTTGAGGCATGTTCAAACTTGTTGGGCGGGTGAGCCGGCGGGGATTGCCCGCAAGGACACCAGAAAACCAGTAAGAGCCGCGTAGGGCGGCCGTAGCAAGTCACAGCAATTACCCTTTAAAGTAGGCGTAGGTTGCGCGCGTGGATCGTTGCTATCGGCACTGGAATGCGTGTCCTGCGGACATTCTACGAGGCTAATGGGTGTTCTTACTGGCAAGGAAGCGGTGTTGACTGGGCCAACATCCGGTAGCTGGTCATGTCATGACGAGCCAATTGCGTGCTTTGATTGATTATTGCTGCCTTTCTGGGCTTTTAGTTGAGGGTTACCGTTCCTTGTACTTGCGGCCACTACAGTAGCAAAAATGGTTCCCCCGCAACGATTACCCCGGGCAGGATCGGGCAGCTCGCAGGCAACTCCCCACGCAGGTAACAGCGCAGTTGTGACGCAGGTAGCCCTCGGGGCAGCGGGCCCGTATGCGGACCGAACTAAAGCGGATCAGTGTCGAAGGGGCTCTCACGGCGGCCTGACACGCAAGTCGCACGGAATACACGCATGAAGAAGCTCGAAGTAGGGGCAGCGCGTCCAGGAGGTAGGATGGCACGCGAAACTCTCAATTTTTTTTCCCGCCGCGTTACATTATCCTGGGCCGCTGGAAATTGTTCGGCAGCCCGGCAAGTCATACGGCCACGCTTGGGCGCGCGGAGTATGGGACAGCGGGGCTTAACAGAATTAAGCGGGCATTGGAAGTGGCCGCTCAATTTAGGAGCACAATGCTTCCAACTATGCATGTATAGGCATTTTACAGTTTCTGATGTGAAAATTTTGAGCATAGCGTCGCGCTCTTTGTGGTATAATTGTTATTATAAAAAATGGGCTTGAGTGTAAGCGATGAAAATAATATTGTTATAGGCCTTCAATTGGTTGGATCAAGGGTATTTAATGTATGAATTGGCATTGAATTGAATGGAATTGGTAAATTAATGTGTTTGCTGGCCTGACAGTAAACCATTCAAAAGAATTCCTTTCAGTCTAGATAAACACACTATAGCCAGTACCGAGTAGCAGTACATCATCTCATTGGGCTCTTGAAGCATTTTTTGCTTTTCCCAATCATGGCCTTGCCCTTCCACGTGAACATTGTTAACCTCCGGGTAAGCAAGTATAACGAGGACTTTTTTCTCAGTACAGTTTCCAAATGGAGTTATAAGAAAGAAAAGTATTTAGGTCAAATCCAACAAGTCTTTCTAAAACCCATTGTCACTGTCAAGTTGCTGAGCACATTTCTGACAGATGATTTTGTTGTTTCCGTGTTATTTTAAGGCACCTTAATAATATTGAACGGCAATACTTATTGAAGTCACTTAATTCTGGTTATTTAAAACGGCATGTATGTGAGTCTCCATGCAGACTTCTTTCGTTAACTCTTTAAATTGCTTTACTGCACAGGTGGTATTTCCAACCAACGAACAATTCCAAACCCCACTCAAAATAATACAAAGCCGTATCACAATGAAGCTCTAACTAGCCACGAACTTGTAAATAGGATAAAAAGAAGCCAACCTCATAACTGGGAGTTAATGCCACATTCACCGCGTTGAATTGGATAAAGGGTATTGTTGGTGAAGCGGCCAATTCGAAGTACCCTTCGGGAATTGACATTGTTCGGTGGAGAACTTGACGTTCTCAGATGAACAGAGGTATCGATTAATGATGTGACAGAGAGAGGATCTTGTTACATAACAGGGAATTCAATGGCTGCATGCTCCCGGGTGCATGCTAACTAGTTGTTCTTTCTGACGTGATTGTGAGAAACTAAACAAAAGAAGTCTCAAGAACGAAACCAGTTTAAACGTATATGCGATATTATACACAACATAGCCAGAGTGAATATTCGGGCTGGAATGGTTTTGTAGTGAATTAATAGAAACATGCATTCATTTACCAGAGATTATAACCGGGATAGAAATTTAACCCAAACAATACTACATAAAGGAAAATGTAAGGATTTATAGTCTTGTATGTAAACGCAGTTTCACACGACTTCACACATTACTATACCCTTGATCATTGGATCCATGTCAAGCCTGCACATTATTGGGGCCACCTCTATTCCTGGAAGAGTACTGGGGATGTATTTCCAATAGCCCGTGTGGTCGTTAGGCGCGGTGAACCGACCTTTGCTCCGACGACAAGTGCTCCAGTGAGAAGTCAAAGTGCCAGGGTTAGGGTTACAATTGTATGGTTTTCTAGTTCAAAACAGGGTTAGGGTTAGTGTTAGTGGTGTTAGTGTATGCAACAGGCGTCGGATCAATAAACCAGTTCGTAGTTAGAATGTGGTCACAATGACCCCGTGAACCCACTGATGTTGAAGACTGGATAAGACCTTTAGTGAGCCATTTGAACTGCCTGAATGGCTTTGTTTATTTTCTTTTGAAAACAATACCTTCACCTGTACATTCCGATGTGTATCTAGTGCATATATGGATGTTAATAACATAGCTTTAATGAAGACCGATCTAGTGTCTCTCAAATCGCTACATTGCACAATTTGGTCACGATGACCTTAATCTGCACATGCGCATATATTGCAACTCCGAACTGGTTTATTGTCACCAGAGCAAAATGTCATGGAACCGTTGGGCACTCAAGAGTTAATTTATTCACAAATGGTTTTCGCAGTAGTTGTTGTTGTTATTATTGTTGTTTTTTTACGGCGCATGCCAATCGATGTCCGATTATTCACCTCTCAGGTACGCTTTTATACTCCCTCATGGGTGGAGAGAGGTTATGCAGATGAAGTGTCCTATATCCAAGGATACATATGATGCAGCAGGATTCGAACCGGGGATCTAGTGATCGGCATGCCACGGTCTTACCCACTAAGCCACGGCGCCTCAAAAAAAGATAGATATGTGATAATTATCAAATTGCAAATGTAACATGTTTACATGGCACGGACAGGACTGGAATCATTCCAAAATGTCTCACGGTTCAAACTACGTTGAAACATGTACCAACATTTTACGTCGACTACTGGATAATACACTCATGCTCATAATTATGGAATACTTAAAAAAACGTTTTAAACGTTGCCATTTTTCCGTAAACGGTACGTCTGGGATTAATATTTGTTCACCCCAGG
>JZLH01S0206217.1:0-20767 GCA_001188425.1 Eucidaris tribuloides
AGTCTGATGATACATATAGAAAGGAAATTCTCAAGACTTTGTTATTATAGGAATGAAGCTTAAACATTCAAAAATACTTTCAGGCGCAACAATCGTACCACTAACGACCAGACTGTTTAATTTCACCCCGCCAGCGGGCTTCGCGCCCAATGCGTTACGTTCCTATGACGCACCTACTTTACCCGAAGTGGGGGTTACCCAAGAATAAAAATTATCACTAGAGTTCCCCGCTGAAGGGCACCACGCGAAACCATACTGTCGTTAACTGTAACTCAAATTTTCCGATTGTGGTCACGCTGCGGGTTCCCAAAATTGGCCGGGAATGCAATAGTGAAAATAAAAACACTCGCGTTAACCGCATTCTCGAACCTGCGATGACTTCTCCGATTCACAGCTGTCTTTTCTTATCTAGACGTGTTTGTAGATTGATTGTTCTAATCACCGCAGTAAAAGTCAGTAAATGGGATTCTTTTGGAGCAATTTCATGTTTTTTAATGTTGTCAGATTTTTTGATGCTGACCATTAATAGACACCCCATGACTATTCCGCCAAGGATCAGTGACAAATTTGGCTGGTATACTGTTTTATAGCATACACTAAATACAGTACGCCGGCGACTAAGCGCACCCCAGGTAGCGCTTTGATAAGGTTCAGTGCTGACCCCATCTTGCCTCGCCATTATACACCAAACAAATTGGCTTCGTATGCTCTTATAGTATGTCCAAGTTTACATGTACAATAGATTTAGAATAATAATAATTGGCCGAAACAATATGAAAGTTAAACACAGCTCTACCGATTCGAAATCTGAACCGCCACTTGCCAGGGAATTTTCTCGGAGCCGCTTGCCTCGCGATCAATGTACATGTGCATGTAACGTAAGGCAGCAAGTTCTGGCGTTCCGCTACGCCGATGCTCTTGCCGCGCGCTATAAGCGCCATTGAATTTTCAACCCGCATACGTAATGTGCCTGTGAGCGAGTAAAACACTCCCCATGTAAGCTCCTTCTGATTGGCTACTGGCATAGGGGTATTGAATGAAAAATTTGTTCTCTGTTACCAGCTGCGGGGTATATATACACTTCCAATTAGATAATAACGAGTAAAAAAGAAAATCTGTAGGAAGATTTTAAGAATTGCAAATGAATAATTAAGAAAAAAATGGTGGAAGCATAGCTAAATAATTTGAATATAAAGAAATGCAGATAAGAGAACATTGTAAAATTCCATGTTGTCTATTGGTAAAAAAGATTGGTAAAACTGAATAGAAATGATGAAGACTCAATTTTGACATCTATCTCTCAAAGAAAACACAGAACGAGGTAAATATTTTCGATCCTCGCGAAGACCATTCCCACTGACGGCTAGTGAGCAAGCTCTAATTTTCCTACATTGAGTACTGCATTACACAAATAAAGGAAAATAATAACTTCTTGTCATTTTTCAGAAAAGCAGATTCTTGCAAACAACAAATTTAAAGTGGTGGGAAGGAAACAGAGTAATGAGTAAAATATTGCAGGAGATCTGATACGGAAAATAAATAATTATCATGGCAAAAGTGATAGCCACATTTTGTATGAGAAAGTCTGTCGGACCTTCGGTAAACCGACATGTAACCGCCTTGTGCGATGGTGTGGTCGATCATTTTCTCATTGCTTGCAGGAACCAGGAACACGTCTCTCCCTCATGCCAGGTATACCCGGAAGATGAAGTTTCACAATATGAAAACTTCAAATGAATTTATCGTCCGACTAATAATATATTTCAAAGACGAAACATTGTTGTTATTGTTTTTGTTATGCTCACGGGAATGAGGGAGATGGAGAAGGGGGAGGAGAACAGAGGAGGAGGAGGAGGAGAAGAAGATGGAGAAGAAGAGGAAGAAGAAGAGGAAGAAGAAGAAGAAGAAGAAGAAGAAGAAGAAAAAGGAGAAGGAGGAGGAGGAGGGACATAAACGTTTTTTTTTATTGAGATGAGAAATCATGCACAAACTTTGGTTATTACGATGTTGTTGGGATTACGGCAGTCATTTCGTGCTATATTTGTTATTTTGTGTTTTTTTTAGCTACGAATACCTTTACTTACGATCCGGTAATACTGATCTTATCATTTTTCTTCGCAGTAAACTGTCAAAACGGTGGGCGTTGCCGTCAAGATTATTGCACTGAATGTGACTGTACCGACGGATTCACCGGAGTCTTGTGTGAAATCGGTTAGTATGGCGGACTAGCGTGGAAAGGTAATTCGTGAAAATGGTTTTGGTCAAGCAGATGAAATTTTCATCAATTCTTAACAAAGTACGGCACTATGTCATAAACCATCATTGAAATTGATAGTTGTTTATTATGACGTGCTGTGATTGTTTTAATTATCAAAGAGCAGATATCGCTATGTATTGCCTACAACAATAAAGCCCGACCCTTCGACTTTTCTATTTGTCTTCAATAACATAGATGGTAAAAAATGACAATTTACTGATGAAATTTAATGACGTCACATCAGTCATATTCATCTGTTTCTTCCTGCCCTCATGCTTTATTCATTCGTGATTTATATGCAGAAATACCAGCGGAGAAGATCAATCCCATCACCGTAGGTTGTCCGCCGGGCGTTTGGGCGGCAGTTGCCGATCCTAACGACAACGCGATTTCAGTGACGTGGGACCCACCTACTGCATATGATGATTCTGGCAGGTTTACCTTGTTCGGGTCAAGACAACCTGGTGACGAATTTGTGAAAGGCAGCGAGACCGTTACCTATCATGTTGCCGATGCAGCGCTAAATGATGTGTCTTGCTGTTATTGCCAAGTAGGTGAGTAAAGAAATATTCAAAGAGAAAGAGAGAAAGAGAGATCGCGTTATCGCAATTTTCGCCTTTCTTGATATTTTGATGAAATTAAAACCGTAAGACTCGTAAACTGTCAAGTGATGACACGATCTTCAAATATCGATCAAATCGAAAAATCAACATTAAAACGGCGCCATCTATCTGTTCAACAGGGTTGTAATCAAGTCATGACTCGAGTCACCTACCAGTGACTCGAGCAGTGTTCCGTGACTCGTTCCCATTGACTTTTGTACAGTGACTCGACTGACTCGACTCGACTTGGACCCTAAAATGACTCGACTCGACCCAAAATTTAGTGACTCGTTACAACACTGCTGTTTAATGCGTATCGTATGAGTGGAAAAGCTAGTGTACACGTTATGATGGTACTGAATTCAACACTAGTGGATGTTAAGGTTAATACTCCTTGTTTTTAAAGTAATTTGTTTAGCGTTAAGGTGACACCCGCGTTCTTGTTGATGGTATGGTTTTCAGCTGGAAACAATATTTTTTTTGCGTCAAACGATGATAAGAGTCGTCCACAGTTGCAAAAAGAGGTAAAAAGTGTGTGTGGTGGAGGGTGGGTGAGTGGAATATACATACAGTCTGAGTCACTGAAAACTGCAAAGCTGAATGGGGTTTACTAGTTCCTGGTTCAAAACAATAGATTTCCAAAATATCAATGACTGATGTTGGCATACGCAAGAATATCCAGAGGTTGCTATCGGCCACATTTTTTTTGTATTATTGTTCTAACCCTGACGTTTACATTTTTTTTTCTTTTTGGAACAATGAGGTGGTGGGATGGTTAACGAGCAGATGTGCACCCACAGAGCTCCTACCTCATCCCGAAGTTCCTATGATTTGAACCATATAAATCAGCATTACACATATTTCTAATATATGTACTTATTGGCCATTATGTGCTTTAATCACTTAATGGATTAAATAGGCAATCTGAATGAATGGTCAGATTTCATGCAGAATATGCATCACAAATACAAATCTTTGATATATAATTGATTACTTGCTGCTTCATATTTCCTCTGTGCAATATTTTATTATCATTCGTTTTATATTACCCAGTTGAAATAGAAAATGCAAATGAATTACCTTATGATACTTGTTATTGACTGATTACCGATTGAATTTATTTTATATCTATTCTTTTTCAACGCCATTTTTATTTTAAATTGAAATTACAAAAATTAAACAAGATCAATTAAGTAGATGAAATTGAATGAATGAAAATTTATTCCTAAACATTGTAATTCATAGGGTATTGCAATAACTTGTGCTTAATATTTCTCCTGTGCGAATTTATGGCATAATAGTTTTAATTAAATGGTATGTAATGTTTATTTTAACTTAAAAGATTACATTCGAAACTATTTTTATATGTGTATTTTCCGTTATATTCATTTACTCTGTGTGTGTGTGTGTGTGTGTGTGTGTGTGTGTGTGTGTGTGTGTGTGTGTGTGTGTGTGTGTGTGTGTGTGTGTGTGTGTTGTGTGTGTGTGTGTGTGTGTGTGTGTGTGTGTGTGTGTGTGTGTGTGTGTGTGTTTAGGGGGGGGGGGTTACCCACTCGTATTTTGTTTAATATGTTTATATTATACTTCTGTATTTAGAATTTGTATGTTTTATTGTAAGAATATAATGTGTGTGTGTGCTTATTATCCATTTACAGGGCTCCCTTGAAAAGCAGTTCAACTGTTGCAAAGTGAACTGAAGGGACTACCCTGTAAAAAGAATGATTCTATAAATAAATAAATAAATCACAAACGAACGAAATCTGATTCTTTTTTATTCATTGTGGAAACTATGTTCCATGTTACATCTCGGGCGTTTCAGTTTGAGCAGGGTGGGTGGTTACATAGGCCTATGCATCGAATGATTATACAAACAAACCCTACGCTCAGACATACTTAGTTGATGCGAAGGCATAATTACAACTGTTATATAATTTAGTGGACAGATATGTATGTTTATCACTGATTGAGTTATTTTTTTTAATTAATCACTCACATGATTAATTAATTCGACCCCTTACTACGAATGTGGTATAAAGCCACAAGTATTTAGATACGGAAATGGAAAGTAGATTTGTTTAAATATTGCATGCGTATTTATGTACCTGATATTAAAGTGTATTACTCCTAAATGGCTGCCAAGTTATTTCTTGACATTTTAGGCTTTATTATTTTTTTTTTTACTTTATAAGGGTATCGTGTGACAGGGTACATTTCCAAAAGTTATTCATTATGTATTTATATTTATTCCTCTTTATTACTGTTTATTCATTTTGTAACTGATGTTTTTTTTCTGTTAATGCATTCGAAGAGTTTGAACTGATAAGTCCATGTTGTTAATGTTTTTAATGAGGATGTATGTTGTTGTTGAACTACTGTGACACCCTAATTTTGTAAAGTTCAGTTATGATTAGACTTGGATAAATCTACATGAGTGGGAAAATGTGATATTGTGTACTTTTTAATGTGCTTTGGCGCGAAAATGAGGCCAGGAAGTAAAATTAGAAAAAAAAAACTTTTTTATCTTGCTTAGAGTCATGTGTGTATGTATTACTAACGTACTAGAAGAGAGAAACTGATTTTGCTACATGGTCTCTATTTTCAACAGTCGTCGGTGAGGCAGAGTGTTCTACTGATCGTGTCTGCGAGAATGGCGGGAAATGTCTGCAAATGGACGGATCTGATCAATGCTTCTGTCCGACCGGCTACACCGGAACTAATTGTGAGCTTGGTACGTAAACAAGTGGCTCTTTTAACTCGAATGATTAAAATACGGTTACCAATGTTTACGACAATGCAACGTTAAAATGTAACATTAACTGCTCATTTGTGTAATAAAATACAGCATTCGATATCTCCTCTACTACAGCATACTAGTTGTACTTTCTGTAGTTCAATTGCCCCTCGACAGTGGGCCTCTAGGTACATTTATTTCTTTCAGACTTCGGATACTTAGCCGCCTTAACGTGCTTTTTTCACACTTCAGTTTGTGACTAGAGATAATAGGACTTTTTCCACTAAACTGCACATAACAAACACATAATGACCCATTGCTTAATTTCAACAGACTGGTGTTATAATGAATAACCGTATACATGCGTCGTTACACCCCTACACCATCTCCTTCTTCTACATCCTACTTTGGGTTTTCACACTAGGCTTTCCATGTTTTACCTAATATATTTGTGAAACCATACCCACAAATTTGCATTTAAATTTCGGTTCATTAGTCTTTTGTGGGATAACCAGATAGCTGAGTTTTCATAACGAAGTTGTTTCCTGTAATACAAGGTACATACAAGATCAATAAAAAAAACAAGGTGAATGTTACTCCCAATGTGTTTTGAAGAGAGGTCAAATCGGTAGTATATAAGTAAACGGTTCAATTAAATAGGCTTGTAGTAGCTCTGTATAGTTTTGCTATAGTCCTTTGTCATCACTGCAAAAGCAGTATCACCACAAGTCTTGCTGGAAACAAGTGTTACCCTTTGTAACGGTTTAATGTATATATAATTTATTTAGGGGTGTGTGTGCAATTTTCAGTTAACATCCATTACGTTACTATTAACTACTTACCTTCATTGACCCATTTTATTATACCTTTTCCTCGTTAACGTTGCAGAAAACAGTGCAATTGATCCAGTTGATTGTAACGCTTCATGCCAGTTTACATATAGGGGAAAAGGCTGTGTAGTCTGTAAGTATTCGCAAATTTCCTTAAAGACTTAATGTAACAGTGTGAAGCTTCAGTTAAAAAATGTCAAACTGTTATATCTGAGCTACATAATTATTGTTAGTTGAATGGACAAATAAATACCCAAGAATAGACAAAGAGTTATGCTGCCACTGACAGGATATGTATGGACAAAAATGACATTTGACATATGCACGCGGTGCATGTATGAAACACGTGATGAGTGTGTGGGGTAAATGGGCACGTTACAACCTGGTACGCATAGAGAATCACTCTTTTAAAACACGAAATTATCGTTTTGAAATAAGTTTTTTCAGGACCTCATTTTTAGACTATATTAGAGACAAACAATACATAGCATGAGACATTAGGTAGCAGAGATTTTTAAATCTATGAACATTATAAAAAGTTCCCTTTAGAAATACACATGGTGGGTACTAGCTGCATTTTTTGATATAACGCCCACCACCTTTCCAAATCGTTCTTAATGCAATATAACTTCATTCTTCGTATCCTATCACTGCTCCTGTTTTCCTACTTCTACCTTTTCGTACTATTACTCCTCCTCCTCCTCCTCTTCCTCCTACTACTACTACTACTACTACTACTGCTACTACTACTACTACCACCCCTACTTCCTCCTACTACTACTACTACTACTACTACTGCTACTACTACTACTACCACCCCTACTAGTGCAACTTCTATAACTTCTGTAACTACAACGATTACTACTACAACTACGACTACTACTACTACTACTACTACTACTACCACTACTACTACTACTACTACTACTAGTAGTAGTACTACTACTACTAGTACTACTACTACTACTACTACCATGACTACTACTACTACTACTACTACTACTACTACTACTACTACTACTACTACTACTACCACTACTACTACTGCCGCTACCAGTACTAGTACTACTACTACTACTACTGTCACTACTATTATTCATATTGCTACTGCTACTACTACAACTACTAATACTATTACTACTACTACTATTACTCCTGTTGCTACTACTACCACTACTACTTCTACTACTTTTACTCCTGTTGCTGCTAGTACTACTATTACTCCTGTTGCTACTACTACTACTACTACTACTACTACTGCTACTACTAGTAGTAGTAGTACTACTACTACTACTATTACTACTACTACTACTACTACTACCACTACTACTACTACTACTACTACTACTACTACTACTACTACCACTACTACTACTGCCGCTACTAGTACTAGTACTACTACTATTGTCACTACTATTATTCATATTGCTACTGCTACTACTACAACTACTACTACTACTACTTTTACTCCTGTTGCTGCTAGTACTACTATTACTCCTGTTGCTACTACTACTACTACTACTACTACTACTACTACTACTTCTACTACTACTACTACTACTACTACTACTTCTACTATTAACTGCAACTACCACTACTAATACGACTGCTAGGAGTACCACTATTACTTTGACTATGTCAACTACTCCAATTACTTCTACATAAATGATAGCACATACATTATGTTTCATATTCCAAATTGAGGTGTGTTTAATACCTCTTTGTGCTTTTTACTCTTAGCTAGTAACCAGAAATGTCTGAACGGAGGAACACACGTACCAACTTTCGAGGATTGTCAATGCCCAGATGGGTTCGCGGGACAATTTTGTGAAATAGGTAAGTAAACGAATTGATGATACCCACTACTACTACTATTACGTCTCCTCCTACAACCACTACTTCTACTACTTCTTCTTCTTCTACTACTACTACTTCTACTACTACTACTGCTACTACTACCATTACTACCACTACTGCTACTATCACTACTACTTCGGCTACTATTTAAACTATTACAATCACTTCTACATAAACACTAAAATAAAATGCATATTGCAGTGTGTTTGAGTGACTTATATTTTCATAACTGTATTCTTATTCATATTGTATAATTACATCGTCGCTTTTTCAACCTAGGTAACCAGACTTGTCTCAGCAGAGGGACGCCCGTCCCTTATTCCGAGGAATGTCTCTGCGAACACTACACACGCCTATTATTTGAAATTATGAGAACGTGATGGCGAAATTAATACAATTATTACTACTTGTACTACTAGGGGAGTGATCCTGGGAAGGCAAGGAGGGCAGTCGCCACCACAATGATAATAATGGGGGCAGGGAAAACATATCGATTTGCCCCCCCCCCCACTAACACCACAATAATTTTGAAAACGTGCAAAATTCATAATTTACAATGCAAAGATATGTTTAAAAACCAATGGCAAGCACTCTAAACACATTAAACTTAGCATAGAAATATTATTAAACATACAAAATTATTCTCCATTGCAATGTGGCGCGCGGAGTGAGCATCCGAAACATGGAACGACGCTCCTGGCTACTACTACTACTACTACTACTACTACTACTACTACTACTTCTACTACTACCACCATGACCACCATTACTACTACTATCACTACTATTACTACTACTACTACTACTACTACTACTACTACTACTACTACTTCTACTACTACTATTACTACTACTACCTCTTCTACTGCTACTTGTTTTACTCCTCCCCGCTCGTCCTCTGTCTATATACGACCTCTACTACTACGACTATTGCTATTGCTGTCACCTCTTTTTCTACTACTACTACTAATGATAAAAATACACTCTAAGAAAAAATAGCGTTCCAAAACGTGCCCAGTCTTGTCACAATAGCGGCACCTTTACTGGTGCTTTTGACCACCACTTCCTGACGTGAAAAGGTGAAAGTTGCACCATTTTCTTGAAAAGAGTGCTATAAAGCGTCCTTAATAGTGTCTACACGCACTTGTTAAAATGGAGTCGATATTGTGACAAAATGGTGCTAAATTTAATCCTTTTTTTCTCATAGTGTACTACAACTAATTATACTACTACTACTACTACTACTACTACTACTACTACTACTACTTTTAATTCTTCTCCTCTGTTTTCTGCTTATGTACTTCTTCTTCTTCCAAAGAAGTACAGTCCAAATCTGGTGTATGTTCGTACTGTTTGGCAGGTCCGGTGGTGTAGTGTATGTATACAGTGTTTGTGCTACTACAACTGCTACTCCTACTGCTACTATTACTACTATCACTACTACTGCTGCATCTGCTACCGCTCTTACCATTCCTACTTCGACTACTATTTCAACTATTACAATTACATCTACATAAAATATTGCAATAATACTAAGATTTATATCGTCTGATAACACTGCTGCCTTTTCACCAACCACAATGTCTGAACGGAGGAACATCCATCCCCAATACCGATGAATGTCGGTGCCCAGATGGTTACACCGGACAATTATGTGAAATTGGTAGGTGAACATAATGATGATATATCGTACCAATTATGAAAGTACCACTGCTGCTGCCACTAGTCCTACTACTAACTGTTTTGGTTACTGTTTCTACTATGTACTACTACTACTACTACTACTACTACTACTACTACTACTACTACTGCTACTACTACCACTACTACTACTACTACTACTACTACTACTACTACTACTACTACTGCTGCTATTATTACTATTACTACCACCATTATCACCATCATCCCCACTATTAGTACTAATATCACTATAATTTTTCTTCTTCTGACGATTCATTATTTTGTTTTCCTCTTTGGTTGACTTCACAGATGATGGTGGCAACAATGGAATACAAACTTCAGCGAAGATGGGTGTTGTTCTACCTGGTCCTGTTGCAGCTGTGGCATTAATAATCTTAATGTGAAAGCTGGGTTTTATGTCGTATAATAAACTTAATATCAATCTGTAATTATTACAAATTCTTTTTTTTTTGGTAAGAGCTGTTTTTTGGGTGTAAAACAACACTGATTCACAGAGAAAAATTAAACATCGTTTGTATAGAAAATTGGGACTAATGGTTTTCAGAAAAAAATGTTACTTTTTGCTTTATTTTTCTCACATGGTGATATGTACAAATGAGTGACAAACTCATACATTTGTCTAAATAATTATGTTTAAAGACATATAAGTATGAAACATCATAGATGTTTAATTAAAAATTTACTAAAAGTTGATATCTTCTTTACCTAGAATAGTATTTGTCGCAAAGGCATTTAAACACCAAAGAATACAAAACTTTGAAACTTGTGTTGCCCTTGCAAGATATTTATGAATAAACATCACATGTGACTTATGTATCTGGTGCTCTCTTAAAGTACAAGTTTAGTTTTGGCGACTTTTTTGTTTGAAGGTTTATGCCCAATGGTCATATCTTACAATAAAAGATTCTAAATGTTTTTAGTTTTTTTGTATTTATCAATGAAAAATCTCGGGGTATCCCGGAGATTTTCTGACTATATTTTACATTATAGCATCTAATCCACGGATTTATGCATTCTTCTTCACAATCTTACTTACGTCTTACCCCATTAATCCATTTAGACTAAATAGTTTCATGACTATCATCTTATTCCGGACCGATTGTATTTTTTGATCAAAGTATCTTTTTTTTTTGGGGGGGGGGGAGTTCCAATAATGAACTTTTTTCTTAGTTTGTCGATTTCCCACTGTTAAATATAGTATGATGAGACATTAGCGTCCTCAATGCCAAGATCAAGGGCTAGACTGATTACTAGTTTCTCATGAAACCATTCGATATATCTCCAGGTAGGCCGTGTTTTGGAAGAAGGGTGTATGTGTGATAAGTCATTGAGTTGTTTTCCCTATAAATACTAGGTCCTATCATGTACTAATTATGTGTGTATTTCACCAGGGTAAAAATCTAGAGGGGCAAAATCCGTCAGAAAAACAAGACAGGGCAGGGGGGAGGGTGGCGACGAAATGTTAGCGAAATTTTCGTAAAACGGTAAAATTCCTGTCATTTTAATAAGTTTGAAAAAGTAGGGGTCGGCCGCCCGTCCCCTGCCCCTGTAGCGCTCTTCTTCAGAACAAGAAATCTCTTGATATGATTGAAAACTGCATTGGTAGAAAAAAAAAAACATATTCTTAACTTTTTTTCCATGACTGTAGTTGGCACTGTGAAACACGGCCCAAATGTTTATAACCGTCGGTACAAAATTGATGGGGCAAACACACACACACACACACACACACACACACACACACACACACACACACACACACACACACACACACACACACACACACACACACACACACACACACACACACACACACACACACACACACACACACACAACACACACACATAACAACACTCACACAAAATTCACACATATCACAAAACCTTATACACTATAGACACACACACAACATATCAGTAAGCTCAGAATATGCTACATCTGTGTTCGACGGGGGGGTGGTCCCTCTCACACGGCCGGCTACGCACCTGCGCTCCAGAAAAAAGCTTCGTAAAGGGTCCCCTTCCAGCCTTCGACTCGTCGTACCGTCTTTGAAAAGGGTGCTTCTCTTCAACTCAAATCATCTAGCAATCGGCCGCTTCCTAGCGGTTACCTTATCTACACATGTAATTGCCATTTAGGCCTGTTACTAATTTGGTGTGTAGCATTACGCCATTTAGGGTTGCAAATTTGATATATCTATCTAACATCTCAACAATGAACGTTTTTAAATAAGGAAATTATAAAGGGATTATTATTGAACTTTTTCGGTTCGCAATGACGAATATTGTTTTTTTTTTAATGTTTTAGAATGAGATAAGACATTGGGTAGGAAATTAAATAAGTTTGATTCACGTTAGCACTTAGGGTATTAAAATTCAGATGAGCATTCGTTCACCAGACTTCAAGGGGTATCAGACATGAGTGGCGGATTCAATGGTTCAACGCCGATTCTAGGGCATAGCTATTACATATGTTACGTCATTTAGGGTGACAAATTTGGTAATGAAGGTTACGCCGTTTAGGGTGCATTTCTGAGGTTGTTGGACACGGGTGGGATACAGGCCGTCTGGAGAGCGACCCCCCCGGGCATCTGTGGGGGTACATCGTTGTTCTACGGTATGTACCCCAACAACTCGTACTTCTTGTCTCTACAATGGCTGCACCCTGTAAGTGAAAAGGAAAGAAGTCATTTACTATGCATTTTTCCCTGTACCGCACAAATAATACTAAGTGTAAGGGCAGGGACATCGATCAATCTTTTCGGACGATGTTAAAAATTTTGGCGCCAAATTGCAATATAGAATTTTGCTAGCGAAGCGCGCTGAAGAAATGAAAATTGTTTAAGTTTAATAGTAATTTTATGCTCAGTCTAATGGTTTAGAAGAGGTTTCCAATATCCTTGCATTGTTTGAATGTTTCAAGTTGTCAAAATTATTATTATTATTATTATTTTTTTTTTTGGGGGGGGGGGTTGGAGTGAATCGATATGTTTGCCCCCCCCCAATATTTTTTTTTTGGGGTGGCGACTGCTCCAATAGCCACCCCAGGATCGATGCCCCTGGGTAAGAGCACACGCATAGAACAGAAAAAAAAAACAACGCACACAAACACCCCCACACCCACACACACACATAGGCACGCACACATCGACACGTAAATTTTTATTGTACAACAAAAGAAACTGTTTATGTCAATGGTTTTATGTTTAATCATTTATTCGTTGTTCTAAAAAGAATTGACAATCGCCTTACAAAGATATATTTCATTCTCATTACAATAAACCCGCTTTAGCATTTGTTTCACAGTTAGTTTAATATGACGGGTCTTATTATTTTAGTTAACAACGGTGGATGTGGTTTCTCTAAAATTGTTGGATAGGTTCCATTCCTTTTTTACAACTCTAAAATGCTTATTCAGAAGTTCCAGTTGCTATAGCTCTACAATTTAATGCATTTCGAGACTAGTGTTTCCATAATTTCTAAATGACATAACACAAAACATGTCCGTCAGGTGAGTATTTTCTCCTGAAGGAAGTTTTGTTGTTTATCGGCATTATAACCAATAGTCGGGATAATTTACTTCACACAAGTATTCTCATATCATTCTTACATGCGTTTTTCATCGAACGATTTACGGTCTACATATAATTTTCAAGATTAATACTTCAACGGCCGGTTGATAAAGCCAAAAGTGTGTCTGCAATTGAAAAAAAAAATGGATGATCCGACATTTGCTCCGGCGACAGTTGCTCCGGTGACAATTATATCTCAGAAGACAAAGAGTTAGGATAAGGCTTGTCATTGGGTTTCCAGTTCTAAATAGGGTTGGGTTAGTGTTTGGGTTACGGTCACGGTTAGGGTTCACGTCAGGGTTAGTGCAAGAAATAATCGTCGGTGCAATTATCGCCGAAAGAAATGTCGGACGTTTGAAAAAAAATTGTAAACTGAAAAGAACGTCAACACAATATGTATAACATTGTAATTTTTGCGCAAACGATTACATAACAAGTCGTGCTATGTCAAACGTACTTACTACTTTATTAATATGTACGATAATTGACATATTACTTATTTAAATCGTCTATATAACTAATATGTAAATTAGTTTGTATAAAATAACATAGAAATTTAATATATATGTTTTGGTATTAATTTTAAGTTCCATGTTTTTACGACATGAAAGTTTACATATTTCTTAGAACATATTGTTTACTCAGTGTACTTAGACAATTAAACTTCGATATAAATGTGTGAACATTTTCCGATCATAATTTAGAATTTGACATCGTAAGCGAGGGAAAGTTTTTGCAAATCTAAAGATGACATATTTTCCAGTGCAAAAGCTTCTTTAACCCATCTAATAACATTTCATGAATATCATTCAATATCGTGAGTTTTTTTTTTCATTATTATCACAGATCTGTGTAAACAACTTAAAAAAAAAACTTTAGATGGAAAGGTTAAATGTGCAAATGAAAATGTGCTGAGTAACATTCACATTTGTATAGGAGTAAGCGGCTTTAAATGAGTACAAATTTGCCGATAGATAATATTCGTTCAAATTCATCTTATTAAATGCGTATAAGAGTACAGCTGTTTGAACAAAATGTAAAATCACAACACTCTAGTTTACATCACAGTTACATTATGCTTTAATACATTCAGTACAAGTACGTGATTCTAAACTAAAAACTTTGCATATGTCTTGGCCTCAAAGTATTATTTAGCAATTTATTTGCTGCAAGATTAAACCAACATATTTTGGCATTATCCGTGTTTTTCATCATTACAAAATGATAATACTTAATGTAAAGAAGATACACTCTCTTGCATATAAAAGCAAACGTAAATTAATTGGCTTTTTTTTTTTTTACAGTTTTTAACATGATATATAATTATTATAATCATGTCACCTGTGAGCTATCGCCGCAGTTTTCAGAATAGTCTGTGTTTAAGAGTGATACGTCGTACCTCAAAGGTGTAAAGATGCTAAAGCCAAAAACGTTCTTGGAAAACTAAAATACCATGAAACGTTTCTCATGCTCATCAAACTGCAGAAAAAAAATATGAAAATTATATAGTCATAAATTGTTTTGGATTATTTCAGATGCGAAGGAAAACCTTTCTTAATTCTATTAAAATATGGACCATTCAATTGTAAATGTGCTTAATATAACAATAAACATAACTTCATACATGCAGGTGATAATACAATATAATCGTTGTAAATACGCGTAATATGACAATGGAATTATTTCTCATTTCCATTTATCCATATGGACCACAAGTATATACGTGTAAAGTTATGCAATTTATTATAAAGATTATACATTTCATAATATAAACGCTTCTTATAAAAATGTTACTTTTGTAATGCATACAAATATATGCAACTTTCTATAATCTTCGTATATTGTACTGTTATAAGAGTAAATCCCAAACGATTATCTAAAATGGAAGACACATATTTTCCACTGTACTCGCTTCTCAGATTCATGTCAAAGTAAATATTTAACAGTGAATATCGTGTGTATTGCTTTCATGTAACTAGTTTATACATGCACAATGAATAAACAAAAGCTAAAAAAAAACGAGTGGAAAGTTTAATATGTAAATGGAAATGAGACTCACAATCAAATGTATATTTCTCTGGTTATAGAAAGTATATGATGTCTCATAAACGAGTGGACGATTACAAAGTGGCAAATATTTTTTTTTGGAAATTTTCTTTTTTTGTTAACGCTAGTAAGTATGCATAGAGAGTATAAGCTCTCAAACAAATGTAAATTCATAAGACTACACTTAATATGAAAGTTTCGCATACAGATATGCGGAATTAATAAGTGAATGCAACAGTAGACCTTGCATAGGTCTGTGATTTACCTTATAACCTAATCAAAGTTTCATTCAGGAAATTATTTTAAGCAATCATACACCGAAATGTATGAAAATTATATGTGTGTCACTGATTCCAAATAATATATTTGCATGATATTACATATAACTGAGTATATAAATATGTACAGTAGGCATACAACTTTGCAACATCAACAACAACGAATACTACACTGTCTGACTTAAATGTTTACTGTTCTTATCTCCCTAATTATATTCAGGAATATATATTGAACCAAACCTACAGATTTATTTCACTGTATTGTATTATATTATTTTAATAATGCTTTTGCACGCGGTTTTTCAGTTTCAGTATTGACGGAATATTAAAGATTCATACATCGTAATTCAGAGGTCTAACATTGATAAAACCATTAACATCCCTGGAAAACTCGATAAGCAATGTAAACGTTTCTCAACGGTGGAATACAGGGCCTATGTAGGTAAATTAAAGAGTTGTAAGTGTGCGTGGACGAATTCGGAATCAAAGAAAATCTTTTCTAACATTTGTTTAAACTAGAATACATAAGCGTAAGTGAAAAATGAATATAAGGTCGTACATGCACGCAATAGAACATTTTAACATACCCATAACAATAGTTTTATGTCAATGCACATAATATATCACTTTGTGAGTGTAAAGTCGTTAAATTCATTCAAACGGCTACGTATATTCTAATGTAAACGCTTCTTACAACTAACTTACGGGTCAACGACTTTAACATTTTAATGCACCTGGCAGATTGGATATAACATGGAACACGTTTCTCACATCTACTACAGGTATTGCGAACAAAGCCTTAAAATCTACATAGATTATAATATATTTCCAATAAACTCGCTTCTTAGATACATTTTAGACTAAATGTATAACATTATGAAAAAATAATCCAAAGCGTTGTTTTTATCCATGTACCTACGACATATACGTGTGCAAAGAATAAACAAAGTCGGAAATGGGTGGCTATGTCAAATAAGTGGAAATGATTCTCAAAAAACAAAACAAAACATCGATACGTGTATAAAGTAGAGAGAGTAAGGAAGATTACATGTTTTACCTATAAAACTCCGAGATTCTGAAAATCCCATTGGGTTAACACATGGCATTTCCGGTTTCCGTGGCCAACGGGTAAAAGTCGTAAAATCGCTAACAAAATAAACATTCATAAAAAGAAACTTACGTACATTGCTAAATGCCTAAGTAATACGTGAATGCAAACATACAACCTCGCGTAAGCCTTGATTTGACTTATCCCCACCGAAGGTTTATTAGTAATTTATTCAAACCATATTACACCAATAAGTATCTGCATGTTTAACTAATTTGAAATACGTATTTGTTAAAGATTGTGTCATTGATTTGCACGTCAAAAAACATCTAAATGAATGAAATCAGCTGAAATCATATCCAATGTGAAGATTACTATAAATAAACACCTCTGATTATCCAATCAGTGCGCTCCGCTGGTCTTGCGACGGTACACGTAACCGCGATTCGTAATTTGAGCAAAATTTAAACTCACGGAAAAAAACAACATTTCGTGGTAACTTGTCGTTATTAGGTTTTCTCATAAAACAACAAATTCATGACGTATGGATCTCAAACTTTCAACACACCATTTGTAAGTACTAAACTACCGTTTGGTATTGATAATTAAGGGAAGTAATGGACTTGCACATCCCTGACACAATATTTAAGTATAAAATCGCATTGAGTACATGACAGGCTAATTTATTTGCAATAACAACATTACAACACACGTAATATGTTTGACTAAGTTGTTTACTATTATTTTTATATTCCTAAAGTGTGTTAGAAATATCTATGACTAAAAACTCAGTTTACTTATTTCAAACTATTTTTTGTTCTTACATGAATCTCGCACGAATTTTTTCCATACACGATTTACGGAATAATAGTATGTTAAAGATTGATATGTCATACCGTAAAGTCCCACGTAATAACGATATTAACGTGCCATGAAAAGTATACATTCAAATGAAAACGTGACTTATGCCTATCAAACTGCAGGCTATCCAGTCGTTCTGGCTTAAGCCTCGTTTACACTATGTTCCCGGCGGCCACGGCAACCACGTTTCAGGCCACCCTAGACAAAACGGTATGGACGTGAGACCACGCGGGAGGACGGGCTGGGCAAACGTGACAGTCCGTGTTGCCGTGGATACCTGGCCAGATTTTTTAACCGTCAAAAAATTTACCACGGTAGTTAACGGTGAGGATGAGAAACCTAGTAGGCCGTAGGAAAAAAGGGGAACGCAATAAAACTCGACAGTACGTTATAGGCCGTAACAGTACTTGGAGGTGATCCGTAGTGGGTCTTTCCGCGTGGTCTCACGTCCATCCCGTTTTGTCCACGGTGGCCTGAAACGTGGTTGCCGTGGCCGCCGGGAACATAGTGTAAACGCGGCATTAGGTAATTTCGCATGCGGAAGAAACCCTTTCACATAATCTACAACTATAATAATGCGTATGGGCAATATAAAGTCATAAATGAGCGTAACACATGCAAAACTTTCATGGAAAAATCTAAAAAATCGAATAATAGATATTTGATTTATACGAATGACAAAATTGATCATATTCATGTATCGTTAACTACCTGTGTGTGAAGTTTTGAAACTTGTACGAAACTTAGCTTACAATGCAGACGCTTGATAATTAGACTAATTAGCGTGCAAAGAATTAAACAAAGCAAATACACTCAGCAAATTATATATGGCATACAAATTAGTTACTATACTTCCGTAAATGTCACAGGAATAAAGCCGTAAGATTTACTCGGAAGACAAAATATATTAAGAAATGTAAAAGCTTCTAACATTATAATATTCTTACCATATTACATGTCGACCAAGATAAATCCTCTAATAACAATGCCTAGAAAGAGTATTGAATCATAAACCAACTTAAAGTAAACAAGATTTTGTTTTTGACGAACAAATACAAATGTAAAACAATTCGAAACCATATGTATCCGTATGCATTAATCACACGAATATACATAATATAGTTATGTGTATAGATTGGACGATTTTACATATCCCCCATCTTTATTTTATTCAGGAATTTGTTAACTGTCTTTCACTCCGTCATGATGACTTGGCAAACATTACAACTACGTACATATATTTCAGTACAAAGGCTTACCAGATTAAACCAACCACATGCCTTCAATAAAAAAGAATATAAAAGACACCTCTTCATAAAAAATACATAAGGAGAACATTCTTATTTCCCAAGATAGGCAAAATTTTCCATGATCTTAGTGTTTTAATTCTTTAAAATACCCGATTTCTACATAGTACGTCTGCATTCATATCACTTAATTTGCACATAATATTACTAAAGTTACATAATATTCATCCTAGAATTAAACACCCAAGCAAAGAGTATATTCTTTGAGGTATGTCTTAAACAATTGCAAACTTATCTTTCTGTACTTTTCATATATCATTAATTGTCTCAGTATCGTTGCAACAAGACCCCAATGAGCTGTAAACATAGTTTTTTTATTGTGGTATTGGAAACGTTAACGCAATAGCTGACAATCGCATACCCTCGAACAAATTGAACAATCTATTATGTAAACAAATTATTCTGAAACATTGCAAGTATACGCATGCATGAGTGTGTTCCCAGGTCGAAAATCCCATAGAAACCAGTAAAAACCAGTAGAGACGTTTTACAGGTTTGTACTGGTTTTCAGGAAACCAGTAGAGTCTACTGGTTTGAGGAGGAACTGTGAAGTGGGACCATTAGAAACCATTAAGTTCTAATGGTTTAAAGACCAGTAGAAACCAATAAAAACCAGTAGAATCTAATGGTTTGAACATGAGCGTAAAAATATCAAGTCAAACCAGTAGAAACCTTTATAAT
This sequence comes from Eucidaris tribuloides, assembly GCA_001188425.1. NCBI lineage: Eukaryota > Metazoa > Echinodermata > Echinoidea > Cidaroida > Cidaridae > Eucidaris > Eucidaris tribuloides. Next base: position 19,777 of record JZLH01S0206217.1, read on the forward strand.
CCGGTAGAGGATGATGGTTTGATGACCAGTAGAAACCAATAGAAACCAGTAGGATGTGCTTTGAACAGATGTGCAAGTCAAAACCAGTAAAAACCAGTAGAGTTTAACCAGTTGAAATCTTTAGGGATATAATGATTGAAGGGTGTAAACAATACTAAGTCACACCAGTGGAAACCTTTACAATTCACCAACAGAGTCTTATTGTTTTTAGGTCAGTAGAATTAATCAAAACCTGTAGGATCTAATGATTTGATCATGGGCGTAAAAATACTAAGTCAAACCAGTAGAAACCAGTAGGATCTAATGGTTTGAACGGGAAATTATATTTTAATAACTAAATTCCAGATTTTTATCATGAAATCATACTACCCATGTAAATTAGCCCTCCTTTTTGAGTCCCCAGTATTAATCTCTGCAGTATAATAGAACAATCTCCGTAAGAGATGTACAGTACAGTTGTTATGAGTAAAAACACGGTAACTTGTTGGCTCATGAATATTCATGAGCATATTGCTAACACGATTAAAATCATATTTCTCTCATTATTTGGCTTGTTTTTCATGAGATTAAGTAATATTGTAAATGTAAGTAATTTTAGCAGCTGTAATTTGCATGAAATGGGCTTATTTTATGAATGTAATTAAGGGAAATACAACAATAAAGGAGATTTAACATTTTCACATGAAGTAACCACTATTTTTCTGTATCGATAAAATGTCGATATATATAGGAATCGAGTAAGTTGTATGTTATAGTAGGTAGTGGATTAGGTTTAGGAACTTAGGTTATTAGGGAATAGATGTAGTAGGTATTGCATCAGGCTTCAGGGTGGAATACATGCAGTTCGATTCCATGTTTGAATTATAACAATAAGCCAAAAAAATTACACACATTTTTCTCCGATCGATTCAAATGTAGATTTCTACTGGTTTTCTACTGGTCCTCTACTGGTTTCTACTGGTTCCAACGGGAATTCCTACTGGTTCCAATA